>JAMOIN010001931.1:0-51166 GCA_024666655.1 Dascyllus trimaculatus | reverse complement strand
AGACACAAAACTACACAAACCAGACACAAAACTACACAAACAAGATACAAAACTACACAAACAAGACACAAAACTACACAAACAAGACACCCCTACCTCCCCCACCTTCCCCATCTCCCCTACCTCCCCCACCTCCCCTACCTTCCCCACCTCCCCCACCTCCCCTACCTCCCCCACCTTCCCCACCTCCCCCACCTCCCCCAGAGAAGCGTGGTCCTGACGGAGCCGCTGTGGGGAGTCTCCGCTCGGTTGGTTTGATGGATCTCAGCGTGTTTCCACTGAGCGGAAGCTGCTTTCCTCCGTGTGTTTACAGTGTCATCACTCTTCTAACCTGAGTGTGAGTCTGCGGCCGGCAGGAAGACATCCATAACCAGCAGAGGCAGGGAGCTGTGTGTCGCTGTGTGTCGCTGTGTGTCGGTGTGTGTCGGTGTGTGTCGCTGTGTGTGTCGCTGTGTGTGTCGCTGTGTGTGTCGCTGTGTGTCGGTGTGTGTTGGTGCACAATGTGTCTGCTCACACCGGCTGCAACCAGCCACACGGAACAACAACCAACCAGAGAGGAACACGATCAGATCTCCCTCAAGATGCCACCGCCGACAGCAGCGCCGCTCTGGAACGACACCGGCAAGACACAAAACTACACAAACCAGACACAAAACTACACAAACAAGACACAAAACTGCACAAACAAGACACAAAACTACACAAACAAGATACAAAACTACACAAACAAGATACAAAACTACACAAACAAGATACAAAACTACACAAACAAGATACAAAACTACACAAACAAGACACAAAACTACACAAACAAGATACAAAACTACACAAACAAGATACAAAACTGCACAAACAAGACACAAAACTGCACAAACAAGACACAAAACTACACAAACAAGACACAAAACTACACAAACAAGATACAAAACAACCACAAAAAGACAAAACAACCACAAAGAGACAATAAAACTACACAAACAAGACACAAAACTACACGTAAACAAGACACAAAACTCTACAAACAAGACATAACCACAAACAAGACACAAAACTACACAAACAAGACACAAAACTACACAAACAAGACACAAAACTACACAAACAAGATACAAAACTACACAAACAAGACACAAAACTACACAAACAAGACACAAAACTACACAAACAAGACACAAAACTACACAAACAAGACACAAAACTACACAAACAAGATACAAAACTACACAAACAAGACACAAAACTACACAAACAAGACACAAAACTACACAAACAAGACTACACAAACAAGACACAAAACTACACAAACAAGACACAAAACTACACAAACAAGACACAAAACTACACAAACAAGATACAAAACTACACAAACAAGACACAAAACTACACAAACAAGACACAAAACTACACAAACAAGACACAAAACTACACAAACCAGATACAAAACTACACAAACCAGACACAAAACTACACAAACAAGATACAAAACTACACAAACAAGACACAAAACTACACAAACAAGATACAAAACTACACAAACAAGATACAAAACTACACAAACAAGACACAAAACTACACAAACAAGATACAAAACTACACAAAACTACACAAACAAGATACAAAACTACACAAACAAGATACAAAACTACACAAACAAGACACAAAACTACACAAACAAGATACAAAACTACACAAACAAGACACAAAACTACACAAACAAGACACAAAACTGCACAAACAAGACACAAAACTACACAAACAAGATACAAAACTACACAAACAAGATACAAAACTACACAAACAAGATACAAAACTACACAAACAAGATACAAAACTACACAAACAAGACACAAAACTACACAAACAAGATACAAAACTGCACAAACAAGATACAAAACTGCACAAACAAGACACAAAACTGCACAAACAAGACACAAAACTACACAAACAAGACACAAAACTACACAAACAAGATACAAAACTACACAAACAAGATACAAAACTACACAAACAAGACACAAAACTACACAAACAAGACACAAAACTACACAAACAAGACACAAAACTACACAAACAAGACACAAAACTACACAAACAAGACACAAAACTACACAAACAAGACACAAAACTACACAAACAAGACACAAAACTACACAAACAAGACACAAAACTACACAAACAAGACACAAAACTACACAAACAAGATACAAAACTACACAAACAAGATACAAAACTACACAAACAAGACACAAAACTACACAAACAAGACACAAAACTACACAAACAAGACACAAAACTACACAAACAAGACACAAAACTACACAAACAAGACACAAAACTACACAAACAAGACACAAAACTACACAAACAAGACACAAAACTACACAAACAAGACACAAAACTACACAAACAAGACACAAAACTACACAAACCAGATACAAAACTACACAAACCAGACACAAAACTACACAAACAAGATACAAAACTACACAAACAAGACACAAAACTACACAAACAAGATACAAAACTACACAAACAAGATACAAAACTACACAAACAAGACACAAAACTACACAAACAAGATACAAAACTACACAAAACTACACAAACAAGATACAAAACTACACAAACAAGATACAAAACTACACAAACAAGACACAAAACTACACAAACAAGATACAAAACTACACAAAACTACACAAACAAGATACAAAACTACACAAACAAGATACAAAACTACACAAACAAGACACAAAACTACACAAACAAGATACAAAACTACACAAACAAGATACAAAACTACACAAACAAGACACAAAACTACACAAACAAGATACAAAACTACACAAAACTACACAAACAAGATACAAAACTACACAAACCAGACACAAAACTACACAAACAAGACACAAAACTACACAAACAAGACACAAAACTACACAAACAAGATACAAAACTACACAAACAAGATACAAAACTACACAAACAAGATACAAAACTACACAAACAAGACACAAAACTACACAAAACTACACAAACAAGATACAAAACTACACAAATCAGATACAAAACTACACAAACCAGACACAAAACTACAGAGACCAGACAGACCAGACACAAGAGACACACAAGTAAAAAGAGGAACTTCCACCTTGAACTGATGGTAATTGGTGCAGGGAATGAAAGCACCTGGACAGGTGAGTCTCAGGGTGCTTCAGCAGCAGGTTTACACAAGGTGACTGAGTGGACACACAACATGAGGAACACTAGTACACACACTCACACTCACATGCGTGTCTGTGTGTGTGAGTCTATTCACAGCCTTAACAATCTCCTTTTCTTTCTGTGCTCTCTGTCCATCTCTGTTTAGTAAACAACACCAGACACAAGTGTGTGTGTGCGTGTGCACGTGTGCGTGTGTGTGCACGTTTCATGTGTGTGTGTGTTGTTTGTACCTCGGAGGTTAATTGAGTGTGAAAACGTGCAGCTCAGAACATTCATTGGCCGACCTGTTGATGGCATTCCTCTGTGTTACTGTGTGTGTGTGTGTGTGTGTGTGTGTGTGTGTGTGTGTGTGTGTGTGTGTGTGTGTCAGAGCCAGGAAATAACTGAGAACAAACAGTAACAGAAGTGTGTGTCCATTAATAGAGGCCACTGCTGACGTTACATAATTAAAATAACTGCAGACTGAAACGTGATGGAGGCTCTGAATGAAAGCAGCTGAGAAGAAACAGTTTGGCCTGCAGGGGGCGCTAAACACAACCCAACCACCACTAACTGACTATGCAGGTCTGCCGGTGACCAACTAACCAGGACTACCTGTAACCAACCAACCAGGACCAGCTGTAACTAACTAATCAGAACTACCTGTAACTAACCAACCAGGACCAGCTGTAACTAACTAATCAAAACTACCTGTAACTAACTAATCAAAACTACCTGTAACTAACAAACCAGGACCACCTGTAACTAACTAATCAGAACTACCTGTAACTAACTAATCAAAACTACCTGTAACTAACCAACCAGGACCAGCTGTAACTAACTAATCAGAACTACCTGTAACTAACCAACCAAGACCACCTGTAACTAACTAATCAGAACCACCTGTAACTAACTAATCAGAACTACCTGTAACTAACCAACCAGGACCACCTGTAACTAACTAATCAGAACTACCTGTAACTAACCAACCAGGACCAGCTGTAACTAACTAATCAGAACTACCTGTAACTAACCAACCAGGACCACCTGTAACTAACCAACCAGGACCACCTGTAAATAACTAATCAGAACTACCTGTAACTAACCAACCAGGGCCGCCTGTAACTAACTAATCAGAACTACCTGTAACTAACTAGGTACAGCTGTAACTAACTAATCAGAACTACCTGTAACTAACCAACCACGACCACCTGTAACTAACTAATCAGAACTACCTGTAACTAACCAACCAGGACCACCTGTAACTAACTAATCAGAACCACCTGTATCTAACTAATCAGAACTACCTGTAACTAACCAACCAGGACCACCTGTAACTAACTAATCAGAACCACCTGTAACTAACTAATCAGAACTACCTGTAACTAACCAACCAGGACCAGCTGTAACTAACTAATCAGAACTACCTGTAACTAACCAACCAGGACCAGCTGTAACTAACTAATCAGAACTACCTGTAACTAACCAACCAGGACCACCTGTAACTAACCAATCAGAACTACCTGTAACTAACCAACCAGGACCACCTGTAACTAACTAATCAGAACCACCTGTAACTAACTAATCAGAACTACCTGTAACTAACCAACCAGGACCACCTGTAACTAACTAATCAGATCTACCTGTAACTAACCAACCAGGACCACCTGTAACCAATTAACCAGGACTACATATAATCAACTAACCAGGACCTCCTATAACTAACTAACTAACTAACTAACTAACTAACTAACCAACTAACCAACTAAGCAGGACTACCCTGTAACTAACTAACTAAGTAACTAACTAACCAGGACCAACTATTACTAACTAACTAACTAACCAGGATTACCTGTAACTAACTAACTAACTAACCAGGATTACCTGTAACTAACTAACTAACTAACTAACTAACTAACTAACTAACCAGGATTACCTGTAACTAACTAACTAAGTAACTAACTAACCAGGATTACCTGTAACTAACTAACTAACTAACTAACTAACCAGGATTACCTGTAACTAACTAACTAACTAACCAGGATTACCTGTAACTAACTAACTAACTAACTAACTAACTAACCAGGATTACCTGTAACTAACTAACTAAGTAACTAACTAACCAGGATTACCTGTAACTAACTAACTAACTAACTAACTAACCAGGATTACCTGTAACTAACTAACTAACTAGGATTACCTGTAACTAACTAACTAACTAACTAACTCACTCACTAACCAGGACTACCCTGTAACTAACTAACTAACTAACTAACTAACTAACTAACTAACTAACCAACTAACTAACTAACTAACTAACCAGGATTACCTGTAACTAACTAACTAACTAACTAACCAGGATTACCTGCAACTAACTAACTAACTAACTAACTAACTAACTAACCAGGATTACCTGTAACTAACTTACCAATTAACTAACTAACTAACTAACTAACTAACTAACCATGATTACCTGTAACTAACTAACTAACTAACTAACTAACTAACTAACTAGGATTACCTGTAACTAACTAACTAACTAACTAACTAACTAGGATTACCTGTAACTAACTAACTAACTAACCAGGATTACCTGTAACTAACTAACTAACTAACTAACTAACTAACTAACTAACTAACTAACTAACTAACTAACCAGGATTACCTGTAACTAACTAACTAACTAACTAACTAACTAGGATTACCTGTAACTAACTAACTAACTAACTAACTAACTAACTAACTAGGATTACCTGTAACTAACTAACTAACTAACTAACTAACTAACTAACTAACTAACTAACTAACTAGGATTACCTGTAACTAACTAACTAACGAACCAGGATTACCTGTAACTAACTAACTAACTAACTAACTAACTAACTAACCAGGATTACCTGTAACTAACTAACTAACTAACTAACTAACCAACCAGGATTACCTGTAACTAACTAACTAACTAACTAGGATTACCTGTAACTAACTAACTAACTAACTAACTAACTAACTAACTAGGATTACCTGTAACTAACTAACTAACTAACCAGGATTACCTGTAACTAACTAACTAACTAACTAACTAACTAACTAACTAGGATTACCTGTAACTAACTAACTAACTAACTAACTAACTAACTAACCAACCAGGACTACCTGTAACAAGTCACCAGGTGCTAACGGGGTTAATCTATATTTAGGTTTTCAGTTGTGTGATGAAGCTCAGAGTCGATCACAAAGATCTGACTTTGTTTGTTTGTTTGTTTGTTTGTTTGTTTGTTTGTGTCTTTTCAGGTCCGGCGGTTCGTTTCAGCAGCTTCTCTCCGAGCGGGCCGACTCCTCCTCCTCTGATTGGCCAGCACACCGTGCAGGTGCTGCGAGACACCTTGTCCCTCAGTGATGATGTCATCAAAGCGCTGCTGGAGTCGGGGGCGGTGGCCCAGAACGAAGCGATCTGATTGGCTTTGAGGAAGAATCCAGAGGAACAAAGGGAGGCTGGCTGATTCCAGAACCTTCCAGCAGACGAAGGAGAGAATCAGCTGAACTGATCGTCAGATAGATTTCCAATGAAGGCCTGATCAATCAGTTTGATCAGCAGAGTCCAAACACAGCCGTCTGACAGTGAAGTAATGGAGAATTATTAGTGCTTCAACAAATCAAGACATGTCTGCTATGACTACTTTATGAGGGCTTATCAACAAGTTCTGAGACTGTTCCGTTAAGAACCAGGACCTGGACCTGAGGCGGATCCGTCCATACTGAGGGGTCCTCAGACCTGGTCCAGGGAGCTCCACGGTCAGTCCTGGAACTTTCTGATAGCCCCTCATGGTTCCACTCCTCTGATTCCGTAGCTCTTAATGGCTGGAATGATGAAGACGTGTGATCGGCAGCTAGAAGAGGCGCAGACTGAAGTCCGACCGTTGAACGCTCCACCCCGTCGCCTCCAACCACTCCATGAGCTGCTGCTGATTAAAACACTTTGTTATCGTGAGCATTCATATCGGACGTCCTGTCTTTCTTTCAGTGTGTTTCTGGTTACTTCACAGCTTCGACCGAGCGTCCCTGAACGCACCACGATCGTCTCGCCAACAGCTCAGGCTTGGTGGGAAACACACAGGAGTCCAGACACCAGCTGTTATTGATTAGCGATCAGTAAATCCATTTCAAAGTGATGGATGACGTGGAGAAGGAAGGGTTTCTGTTGGTAAATACGACTTATTACCGCCGACAGAGTGATGGACGAGGCTGTGACCAACTGGGAGCAGCCTTTGAAGTACACAGGAGGGTTTAAATGCTCGCTGAACTTATAATAGACAAGATTTTCAAGGTCTTTCAGGAGGTTTTCAAGGAGTTTGAGGTCTTTCAGAAGGTATTCAAAGTCTTTAGGAAGACTTTAGAAGGTTTTCAGGAGGTTCTTGAGGTCTTAAGGGAGGTTTTTGAAGTCTTTAAATGGGTTTGTAAGATCTTTAAGGAGGTTGTTGATGACTTCAGTGAATTATTCAAGACATTCAAGGAGATACTTGATGTTTTGAGGTCTTCAAGGAGGTTTTTGAGATATCTAAGGACATCTTTGAGACGTCAAGCTTCTTCAGGTCTTTCAGGAGGAGTTTGAAGTCTCTCAGAAGATTTTCAAGGTCTTTCAGGAGGTTTATGAGATCTTTCAGGGGGTTTTCAAGGTGTCTGAGGTCCTTCAGAAGGTATTCAAGGTCTTTAGGAAGACTTTAAAAGTCTTTCAGAAGGTTCTTGAGGTCTGAAGGGAGGTTTTTGAAGTCTTTAAATACGTTTGTAAGATCTTTAAGGAGGTTGTTGACGACTTCAACAAATTATTCAAGACATTCAAGGAGATATTTGATGTTTTGAGGTCTTCAAGGAGGTTTTTAAGAAATCTAAGGACATCTTCGAGATGTCTTGCTTGAGTTGTTCAAAGACCTTCCACCTCTCATCCAAGATGAGAGGTGGAAGGTCTTTGAACAACTCAAGCAAGCTTCTTGAGGTCTTTCAGGAGGAGTTTGAAGTCTCTCAGAAGATGTTCAAGGTCTTTCAGGCGGTTTATGAGATCTTTCGGGGGGTTTTCAAGGTGTTTGAGGTCTTTCAGTAGGTTTTCAGGAGGTTCTTGAGGTCTTAAGGGAGGTTTCTGAAGTCTTTAAATAGGTTTTTAAGATCTTTAAGGAGGTGATAGTTGATGTTTTGAGGTCTTCAAGGAGGTTTTTGAGATATCTAAGGACATCTTTGAGATGTCAAGCTTCTTGAGGTCTTTCAGGAGGAGTTTGAAGTCTCTCAGAATATTTTCAAGGTTGTTCAGGAGGTTTATGAGATCTTTCAGGGGGTTTTCAAGGTGTCAGAAGGTATTCAAGGTCTTTAGGAAGACTTTAAAAGTCTTTCAGAAGGTTCTTGAGGTCTGAAGGGAGGTTTTTGAAGTCTTTAAATAGGTTTGTAAGATCTTTAAGGAGGCTGTTGACGACTTCAATGAATTATTCAAGACATTCAAGGAGATATTTGATGTTTTGAGGTCTTCAAGGAGGTTTTTGAGATATCTAAGGACATCTTAGCAATGTCAAGCTTCTTGAGGTCTTTCAGGAGGAGTTTGAAGTCTCTCAGAATATTTTCAAGGTCGTTCAGGAGGTTTATGAGATCTTTCAGGGGGTTTTCAAGGTGTCTGAGGTCTTTCAAAAGGTATTCAAGGTCTTTGGAAAGACTTTAGAAGTCTCTCAGGAGGTTCTTGAGGTCTTAAGGGAGGTTTTTGAAGTCTTTAATAGGTTTGTAAGATCTTTAAGGAGATTGTTGACGACTTCAATGAATTATTCAAAACATTCAAGGAGATTTTTGAGGTCTTCAAAGAGGTTTTTGAGATATCTAAGGACATCTTCGTTCCACCTCTCATCTTGGATGAGAGATTGAACTAAAGACTTCAACAGTTTGATGCTGAAATTCAAAGAAACGTGAGTGGAGTTTGGTCCAGACATCGTTAAATTAGAGTTTGGTGGAGGGATAAATGACAGCGTCTGAGCTGGAAGCTTTGGGCCTTCTTCTTCATCTTCTTCTTCTTCTTCTTCTTCTGGCCTGGCAGCGTTGGAGAGGAGACGTCTAGGTGTTTGTTGTGTTGTGATGAGGCGTCTTTCCTTTGTCTCGCTCCGTCCTGGCTGCCTTTGTGTTGAACTCCGAGTGTGAGAGAGAAATTCGGATGTACGTAACTCACCAGCTCTTTAAGTGTCTCTTATTCCCCAACATCTGGCCTGTGAGTGTGTGAGAGTGTGTGTGTGTGTGTGTGTGAGAGAGTGTGTGTGTGTGTGTGTGTGTGAGTGTGTGTGAGTGTGTGTGTGTGTGTGTGTGTGTGTGCAGGAAGCTCGGAGGTTTCAGTCCAGCCTAATGTTGATCGCAGACACACTTCTATGAGAGAGACAGACTGTAATATAACGTTTGGTAACACTGAGGTCACCGTCCAGCCTCACGTCAGCGCGCATCGGTGGGACTTTTATTTTGAAGGGTCGTGTTACACGGAGCGTGTCTCGGCCGCCTCGACGAGCCGGGGCGACGGAACGTCCACGAAATCTAGGAAAGCATGTTTTGATTGATGGGATTTAAGAAGGTTCAATGTGTTCAGTGCAGCATCCAACAGTTTCAGACCAGAATTAAAGAGTTTTCTAGTAATTTAGGGAAGTTTCTGAGTCGCTGTGGACACTCTGTGACCCCCTCTGGATCATTATTGTCATTTTGGACTTCTGTTGGGTCATTTTGGACACATTTGGAGTAGTTTTGGACAGATTTTAAGTCACTGTGGACCATTTATGAGTAATTTTGGACCATTTTGTGCCATTTTAGACATGTGTTGAGTCATTTTGGGCTACTTTTGAGTTATTTTTTTGCCACTGTAGACGACTGTTGAGTCATTTTGAGACACATTTTGAGAAGTTTTATGAGTCATTTTGGACCATTTTTGTCATTTTGGACATATTTGGAGTCATTGCTGACAATTTTGTGCCATTTAAGAGATGTCTTTAGTCATTTTTGTATCATTTCTGAGTCATTAGGGACCATTTTCGCCATTTTAGACAACTGTTCAGTCATTTAGGACACATTTTGAGTAGTTTTGGACAGATTTTAAGTCACTGTGGACCAATTATGAGTCATTTTGGACCATTTTGTGCCATTTTAGACGTGTTTTGTCATTTTTGGGCTATTTCTGAGTCATTTGGAACCATTTTTGCCATTTCAGACATCTGTTTAGTCATTTACGACACAATTCCAGTCACTGAAGACAATTTTTGAGTAGTTTTGGACAGATTTTAAGCCACTATGGATCATTTTTGCCATTTTAGACAAGTGTTGAGTCATTTTGGACACATTTTGAGTAGTTTTTGACAGTTCTTAAGTCATTGTGGACCAACTGTAAGTCATTTTGGACCATTTTTGTTTTTGGACACATTTGGAGTCATTGGGGACAATTTTGTGCCATTTTAGCCATGTCTTTAGTCATCTTTGGACTACTTTTGAGTAGTTTTTGACAGTTTTTAAGTCACTGTCGACCAATTATGAGTCATTTTGGACCATTTTTGGCATTTTAGACAACTGTTGAGTCATTTTTAGACACATTTTGAGTAGTTTGAGTAGTTTTATGAGTCCTTTTGGACCATTTTTGTCATTTTGGACATATTTGGAGTCACTGTTGCCAATTTTGTGCCATTTTAGACGTGTTGAGTCTTTCTTGGGCTACTTTTTAGTCACTCGGGACCATTTTTGCTATTTTAGACAACTGTTGAGTCATTTTGGACACATTTTGAGTCACTGAAGGCAATTTTTGAGTAGTTTTTGACAGATTTTAAGTCACTGTGGACCATTTTTGCCATTCTGGACACATCTGACTCATTTCAAAACATCGGAGTGAAAACATTTGGAGTTGCCGTGGTCCCACTTTAAGCAGGTTTTTTTCCTCACATTGAGTCTTTTTGATGAACAACATCTCAGAAACCTTTAAAGATGAAAAGCCGAAGGTTCCTCTGGTGCTTCTCATCATGGCATCGATTCACAATCTGGAATACCGGACGAGTCGATCAATGATCTATTAGCTTAAAAACATTTCTGCCTCCATGTGATGATTTCTTCTTTGTGTTTTACACCGTCTGGCTGATAAAAGCTGTCGTGTTGTGTTTTTGACCTGCCGGTGAGTTTGAGGGTTTTGTCAGGGTTCCTCCATCTCCATCCAGAGAGTCTGATGCCGTCCAGTCACCTTGACTTCATCCACGTCCTGCAGAGCGACTCAGACCTGAAGCCGAGTCCTCAGACCTGAAGCCGAGTCCTCAGACCTGAAGCCGAGTCCTCAGACCTGAAGCCGAATCCTCAGACCTGAAGCCGAGTCCTCAGACCTGAAGCCGAGTCCTCAGACCTGAAGCCGAGTCCTCAGACCCGAAGCCGAGTCCTCAGACCTGAGTGATGCAACCTGTCGTGTAAAGCTGCAGAGTGTGTGAGGTGTTTACGGTGGAAACGCACACACACACACACACACATGCAGAAAACACAGATGTGCACACACCCGGGTCTCCCTCATATGACGTCCGGCGGGAGTTTCCCTGGAAACCACTTCCTGATGAGAGCCGGATGGAGACAGAGATGAAGATGGAGGCGTGATGCAGCTGCAGCAGCTGGATTTAACATTAAAGCAGCCGACACACACACACACACACACACACACACACACACACACACACCTGTCACCCCCAGTCTGGACAGGATGTGTACTCTCGGTTGCCATGGCAGCGCCGCCTTTTTCCTCTTCCTCCTCTTCTGTCGTCAGTCCGTTTGGAGGAAACACGATGGATCCAGCAGAGACTTTCAGCCGATCTGAAAAAAGCCAAGACAATTCATCTTTTAAGCGTCTCCAAAAAGAAACCGTTCATCAGCCACAGCCTGTAAAAACACACGAGACACTGTTCACTTCATTTCTGACTTCCCTTGAACTAATCATCTGTGACACGTGGAAACCAAATCTGAGCTTAAGATCTTGACATTTCATTAAAATCACTTTATTCTACATTCAGATCTTCTCCACAACATTCATGCTAAAGCTGCAGCAGTATGGTAGCATCTTAGCAGTTAGCATCAGCGTTTAGCAGTTAGCATTAGCATTATAGGCGAGTCCGGCTGTATAGTCTCCTTGCTAGTGGTGTATTGTTAGCATGTAGCATTTACACTAGCTAAATGGTAGCATCAGCACTGGTCACCACCTGGAGTGTCTCCTAAACGGGCCTGGGTCAGTTGAACGTGGCAGTGTTGGTTGGATTAGCAGTTAGCATTAGCATAGCTTGATTTGTTCCTTGTCCCATTTCACACATTCCCTGAACAATTAATCCAAATCCATCCATGAGTTTTACAGTTATTTTGCACACAACCAAACAAACAAACAAACAAACAAACAAACAAACAAACAGGCTGTAACTGTCATGAATCTGTATCTTTAAAAAATAAGACTTTGTTCTTTTTCAACGTTTGACTGTAAAATTACGGATTATACTTTATTTAAATCAGCAAAAAATATTAATGTACATTTACTCTTTCTGTCATTATTTAATTAATACGAAAAATTCTGTATATTAAGGATTGAAAAATATTAGTAAATACATTTTATTTTACAGATGTTTCCTGTTAAATCAAAGTCAATACACGTTGACTGTAAATAAGTCATTTTTTAAAAATTCTAAAATCAAAAATCTGATTTTGCAAAGATTATTTTGTAATTATTAATACAGCTCTACTGTTTTACAGATGTTCTGTTGTTATTTACTGGGCGTTTGGTTGTTTGTTTACAGTTGTTTCAGGCTGTCGCTGCTTTTTCAAGGTATTTTTCTGCCACCTTCAGTTTTTCAGTGTAAATAAATCAATCAATAAGCTTCAGAGCAGCAGACGGCCTCACTGAGCAGCTGAAACTCAGAGTGAAGGAGAACCAGAACCCGGCTGCCTGCTGGTCTCCAGGCCGGGTCCAGGTCCGGTTCCAGGTCCGGTTCCAGGTCCTTGGGCGGCTCGTCTTCGTCGCCTCGTTCCTCCCAGAGGCAGGACTTTGAAATGATCTGGATGTTTTCTCTCTTTTATCCTGATGGTTCAGGTTCAGTTCACACAAAGCAAAGACCTCCAGCCTCTTTCATTCCCTTCTGCTCCGTCTCTCTTCAGAACCTCCTCTTTGAATCCGGAGCTTCGGCCGTGACTCTCGGTCCAATTATAAACCCCCGAACCCCCCGACCTGGTTCTGAACTCTGACTGGATCACAGGCGGCAGAACAAAGCCGAGCTGTTGACGTTTGTGAGGCCGGCTGGACGGAGTGTCCTCGATCAGGACGGTCACGTTTCTGCTGTCCTCCACCAGGACCCAGACTGGGACCAAACTGGGACCAGACTGGGACCAGACTGGGACCAGACAGGGACTCCTGCTGTCCTCATCCACTGACCAGGAATCAGCTGCTTCACCTTTTAAGTCTCTGTTCAGTCAGACCCAAAAACCTCATTCATGACATTATGTTGGTTATGAAAGGTCATCCTGCTCGCTACAGATCGCTCCAGTTAGCTCCACTTAGCTCCCTGTGGCTCATGCTAACTCATGATCACTACCTTTAGCTCCTTTTAACTCCTTGTGGCTCCCATTAGCGACATATAGCTCTGGGTGCCTCCTGTTAGCTCCTTTTTGCTCATGCTAGCTCCTTATCACTCCTGTTAGCTCTTTTTGGCTTCTGGTAACTGTTCATGGCTCCTGTTAGCTCCTGGTGCTCCTGTTAGCTTCTTTTAGCTCATGCTAGCTCCTTAACACTACCTTTAGCTCCTTTTAGCTTCTGTTAGCTCCTGGTGCTCCTGTTAGCTCCTTTTAGCTCATTCTAGCTCCTTATTCCTCCCACTAGGTCCTTATGCTAGCTCCTTACCACTACATTTAGCTTCTGTTGCTCCTGTTAGCTCCTTTTGGCTCATGCTAGCTCCTTATTCCTCCTGTTAGCTCCTTATGCTAGCTCATTATCACTACATTTAGCTTCTGTTAGCTCCTGGTGCTCCTGTTAGCTCCTTTTAGCTCATGCTAGCTCCTTATTCCTCCTGTTAGCTCATTGTGCTAGATTCTTATCACTACCTTTAGCTCATTTAGGCTCCTGGTTGCGCCTGTTGTCTCCCTTTAGCTCCTTTTAGCTCCTTGTGGCTCCAGTTAGCTACAGATAGCTCTGAATGGCTCCTGCTAGCTCCTGGTAGCTCTTGTTAGCTCCTTTTTGCTCATGCTATCTCTTTATCACTCCTGTTAGCTCTCTGTGGCTCATGCTAGCTATTTATCATTCCTGTTAGCTCCTTTTGGCTTGTGCTAGCTCCGTATCGCTACCATTAGCTTGTTTTGGTTTTCTTTTATCGGTCTCACTGCGTCATAACGACAGAAAACATTTGAGTTCTCTCTCCTTCTTCATGAGGAAAAATTAGCCTACAGTGAAAAAATAGCCAACAGTGATGAAAAATGTGCAGTTCCCACTTATGTTAAATTGGCATGAGAAAAAGTGAGACTACAGTGAGGAAAAATTAAACTATATTGAGGAAAAATAACTTTAAGTGAGGAAAAATTAGCCCAGACTGAAAAATGTGGTCACAGTGAGGAAAAATGAGTCTACAGTGAGGAAAAATGATTCGACAGTTAGAAAAATTAGCTTTATGTGAGGGAAAAAATGCCCACAGTGAGAAAAAATGACTCTACAGTTGGAAAACATGAGCCCACAGAGAAGAAAATATTTGCCTACAGTGATGAAAAAATAGCCAAGAGTGAGGAAAAATGTAGTCACAGTGAGGAAAAACTATAGTGAGGAAAAATGAGCCTGAAGTGAGGAAAAACTAGCAGTTCCCTCTCATGTTAAATTGGCATTAGAAATAAATTGATCTACAGTGAAGAAAAATGATCCGACAGTGAGGAAAAAAGATCCAACAGTGAGGAAAAATGAGCCCACAGTGAGGAAGATTTGCCTTGAGTGAGGTTAAATGGATCTACACTGAGGAAAACATGAGTCCACAGTGAGGAAAAATGACTTTACAGTTAAAAAAACATGAGCCTACAGTGAGGAAAAAAATGTCTGCAGTGTTGAAAAAATTGCCCACAGTGAGGAAAAATGTAGTCACAGTGAGGAAAAATGAGCCTACAGTTGGAAAACATGAGTCCACAGTGAAGAAAAATTTGTCTACAGTGTTGAAAAATTTGCCTACAGTAATGAAAAAATAGCCCAGAGTGAGGAAAAATGGGCCTACAGTTGGAAAACATAAGCCCAGTGAAGAAAAATTTGTCTACAGTTATGAAAAATATGCCTACAGTGATGAAAAATGGCCCAGAGTGAGGAAAAATGTCACCACAGTGAGCAAAAATGGGCCTACAGTTGGAAAACATGAGCCCACAGTGAAGAAAAATTTGTCTACAGTGATGAAAAATTGCCTACAGTGATGAAAAAATAGCCCAGAGTGAGGAAAAATGTGGCCACAGTGAGGAAAAATGGGCCTACAGTTGGAAAACATGAGCCCACAGTGAAGAAAAATGTGTCTACAGTGAGGAAAAATTGCCTACAGTGATGAAAAAGTAGCCCAGAGTGAGGAAAAATGTGGCCACAGTGAGGAAAAATGGGCCTACAGTTGGAAAACATAAGCCCAGTGAAGAAAAGTTTGTCTACAGTGAAGAAAAATGTGTCTACAGTGAAGAAAAATATGCTTACATTGATGAAAAATAGCCCAGAGTGAGGAAAAACGTGGTCACAGTGAGGGAAAAATGAGCCTTGAGTTAGGAAATGAGCAGTTCCCACTCATGTTAAATTGGCATGACACAAAAAATGATCCAACAGTGAGTAAAAATGAGACGGGGTAAATACACCAGGTGCTGGAGCTCCGAGGGGTTCATGGAGCTCCATCTCCAGATCGTCAGACCTGCCGAATCGTCACCAAACACATCCAGAGAGGAGTTTTCTGGAAGCTTCTGCAGGCTGTTGGAAACACACTGACCTCCAGAAGCATGAAGCCCAGCGGAGACAGAACCAGTGAGGGCGGGAGGACTGGGTCACACTGGGTCATACTGGGTGAACTGGGCCCCAGTCCATTCAGAGGGAACAGACCAGAGACAGCAGGGTCACAAACAGCCCTCAGAGACATACGTTCCGATGCAGATGAGCCCCGCGGCGTTTACAGTAAACACTTTTCACATCTAGCGTCTGACTCGGCCGGAGGTTCATTAAAGCTCCGCCAGGTCTCGGTTCACTCGGATCCATTGTGTGCTGGTGTTTACCCTGAGCTCTGCAGCGGTCCAGAACCCAGACTTCCCCCACCTGAACCCTGCATGGACCCGGCTTCCAACCCAGAAACAACAGACTCCTGCCTGAACCGTGAAACAAACGCACAAGGATGTGATTCAACTTCCACCGCTCTCCACGAAACAGTCGTCCCCTGGGTCCAGTTACAGCAATCTGAAGACAAATCAATGATCCTCACGTTGTTCTGGTTACAGAACACGTAAATAACACGCTGCGTCCTGACTGAAGCTGTCCAGGCTTTAACATGTAGAAAAAACCATGCTCAAGTCTTTCCACGGGTCAACATGTAGTCACAGTGATGAAAAATGGATCTATAGTGACGAAAAACTAGCAGTTCCCACTCATGTTAGACTGGCATGAGAAATAGATTGACTTACAGTGAGGAAAAATGATCTGACAGTGAGGAAAATTTGCCTTCAGTGAGGTTAAATGGGTCTACAGTGAGGAAAAATGACTCCACAGTTGGAAAAACATCAGCCCATAGTGAAGAAAAATTTGCCTACAGTGATGAAAAATAGGCCAGAGTGAGGAAAAATGAGCCTACAGTTGGAAAACATGAGTCCACAGTGAAGAAAAATTTGTCTACAGTGATGAAAAATTTGCCTACAGTGATGAAAAATGTGCCTACAGTGATGAAAAATTGCCTAAAGTGATGAAAAATAGCCCACAGTGAGGAAAAATGTAGTCACAGTGAGGAAAATTGAGCCTACAGTTGGAAAACATGAGCCCACAGTGAGGAAAAATTTGCCTACAGTGATGAAAAATTATCCTACAGTTGGAAAACATGAGACCAAAACTAGCAGTTCCCACTCACGTTAAATTGCATGAGAAAAAAATTGACCTACAGTGGAGAAAAATTGCCTTCAGGGAAGTTAAATGGGTCTACAGTGAGTAAAACATGAGTCTGCATGCGGAAAAATGACTCTACAGTTGGAAAACATGAGCCTACAGTGAGGAAAAAATTGTCTACAGTGTTTAAAAAAGAGCCAAGAGTGAGGAAAAATGAGCCTTAAGAGCCTCAACGTGCTTTCCACAGGTCAACAGGCGCTAGCATGTGGTGTTCAATTAGCCTCAGCCAGTAAACGAAGGCAGAAGAACCATGAAAAGTTCCAAAACAACCACCAAAAGTTTAAAAAAAAACATGAAAAGTTCCAAAACAATCATGAAAAGTTCAATAACAACCACCAAAAGATCCAAAACAACCACTAAAAGTTCCATAACCACCAAAAGTTCCATGACGACCTATAGTTCCAAAATAACCACCAAAAGATCCAAAACAACCACTAAAAGTTCCATAACAACCTCCAAAAGTTCCAAAACAACCACCAAAAGTTCTATAACAACCACTAAAAGTTCCATAACAACCACCAAAAGTTCCATAACAACCACTAGAAGTTCCATAACAACCACCAAAAGTTCCATAACAACCACTAAAAGTTCTATAACAACCACCAAAAGTTCCAAAACAACCACTAAAAGTTCCAAAACAACCACCAAAAGATCCAAAACAACCACCAAAAGTTCCATAACAACCACCAAAAGTTCCATAACAACCACCAAAAGTTCCATAACAACCACTAGAAGTTCCATAACAACCACCAAAAGTTCCATAACAACCACTAAAAGTTCTATAACAACCTCTAAAAGTTCCAAAACAACCACTAAAAGTTCCAAAACAACCACCAAAAGATCCAAAACAACCTCTAAAAGTTCTATAACAACCACTAAAAGTTCCATAACAACCACCAAAAGTTCCATAACAACCACCAAAAGTTCCATAACAACCACCAAAAGTTCCAAAACAATCATGAAAAGTTCCATAACAACCACCAAAAGTTCCATAACAACCACCAAAAGTTCCATAACAACCACCAAAAGTTCCATAACAACCACCAAAAGTTCCAAAACAATCATGAAAAGTTCCATAACAACCACCAAAAGTTCCATAACAACCACCAAAAGATCCAAAACAACCATGAAAAGATCCAAAACAACCAACAAAAGATCCAAAACAACCATGAAAAGTTCCAAAATAACAATGAAAAGTTCCAAAACCATGAAAAGTTCCACACGACCATGAAACGTTCCATAATGACCAAAAATGTTCCATAACAACCACCAACAGTTTTATAACTCTAAAAGTTCCAAAACGGCCAAAATTTTACGCAAAATGAACAAAAAAGTGTCAAAACAACCACAAATAATTCTAGAAAAGCCACAAAAAAGTTCCAAAACAGCCTAAATGCATCAAGAAGGCGGTGCCTGAGAAAAGCAGCCACAGAGTCAGACAGAGGTTCATCCTCTGGGCAGCAGGATCAGGAGGTTCCTTGGACATTTCAGGAACAGGCTGTAAAATGTGTTGTGGACAAGTGGATTCTTTGAGTGTGGCAGCAGAGAACAGACTCATCTTCAGGGGACCAGGACTTCTCCTAAATCTGAAGTGAGGCTGCGTAAACGGCCGGCAGACGTTGGATTCATTATGTTTGGTGGGTGGACGGTGTGACCTCTGCGACGCTGATTCAACAGTCCAAAGCGATGGAGGCCGTAGTGGGGAGTTTTGAGCCTGTCGTCGTGGTTCGAGTCCTTCCATGGTGGTTTATCTCTTTCTGCAGTGTGTTGTTCCTCCTACATGTCACGTGTTTATCTGCTGGACTGATGAGGTTCTGATCCATGTGGACCCCCCTCTATGGGCTTCAAGGACCTGGACCCCTGAACATCCTCAGGTATGTTCAGGTGCTGCAGATGAAGAGCCTCATGGATCTGGGGGGAACCGGTTGCAGAACTTTCCTGATTATATTCCTGCTGAAGTTGTGTATTTGCAGTATTTCTACCACAACAGCATCCTCTGCTGAGTGTAAACAGACACAAACATGTCGGGTACACACACAGACACACACACACAGACACACACACACAGACACACACACAGACACACACACACACAGACACACACCATGGCTGACCTGAGGGTGTGTGAGTGAACATGTCCTCTTATATAATGTAACACGATCAAGGTATTTACAATATCAGTTACACAGTGTGCAAATGTCCTCCATCTGCCCTGCTGTGTGTGTGTGTGTGTGTGTGTGTGTGTGTGTGTGTGTGTGTGTGTGTGTAAATGGACTCCATGTGTGCCGGGTGTGAGCTGTGCAGCTGCAGCAGACACACACACACACACACACAGACACACACATCCAGCTGTGAGGCCGGAGGTCAGCCGTGAGTCGGATGGAAACTGTCCCGCTCCATTTCCACTGCTTTAATAGACGGCTGCACTGGTGTGTGTCTGTCCAGTTTAGTGGTGCCGACATTTGTGACGTCGTGGCTCATCATCAGCTGTTTGATGGTTCACACTCATTTTAAAGACAAAACAACCACAAAGAGACTCAAAACAACCACAAAGACACAAAACAACCACAAAGAGACACAAAACCACAACAAAGAGACTCAAAACAACCACAAAGACACAAAACCACAACAAAGAGACACAAAACCACAACAAAGAGACACAAAACCACAACAAAGAGACACAAAACCACAACAAAGACTCACAAAACAACAACAAAGAGACACAAAACAACCACAAAGAGACACAAAACAACAACAAAGAGACACAAAACAACCACAAAGAGACACAAAACCACTACAAAGACTCACAAAACAACAACAAAGAGACACAAAACAACCACAAAGAGACACAAAACAAACACAAAGAGACACAAAACCACTACAAAGAGACACAAAACAACAACAAAGAGACACAAAACAACCAAAAAGAGACACAAAACAACAACAAAGAGACACAAAACAAACACAAAGAGACACAAAACCACTACAAAGAGACACAAAACAACAACAAAGAGACACAAAACAACCACAAAGAGACACAAAACCACAACAAAGAGACACAAAACCACAACAAAGAGACACAAAACCACAACAAAGAGACACAAAACCACTACAAAGACTCACAAAACAACAACAAAGAGACACAAAACAACCACAAAGAGACACAAAACAAACACAAAGAGACACAAAACAACAACAAAGAGACACAAAACAACCAAAAAGAGACACAAAACAACAACAAAGAGACACAAAACAACAGAGACACAAAACAACCACAAAGAGACACAAAACAACCACAAAGAGACACAAAACAACAACAAAGAGACTCAAAACAACAACAAAGACACAAAACAACCACAAAGAGACACAAAACAACCACAAAGAGACACAAAACAACCACAAAGAGACATAAAACAACCACAAAGAGACTCAAAACAACAACAAAGACACAAAACAACCACAAAGAGACACAAAACAACAACAAAGAGACACAAAACAACCACAAAGAGACTCAAAACAACAACAAAGACACAAAACAACCACAAAGAGACACAAAACAACCACAAAGAGACACAAAACAACAAAGAGACACAAAACAACCACAAAGAGACTCAAAACAACAAAGAGACACAAAACAACCACAAAGAGACTCAAAACAACAACAAAGACACAAAACAACAAAGAGACACAAAACAACCACAAAGAGACACAAAACAACAACAAAGAGACGCAAAACAACAAAGAGACACAAAACAACCACAAAGAGACACAAAACAACAAAGAGACACAAAACAACCACAAAGAGACTCAAAACAACAACAAAGACACAAAACAACAAAGAGACACAAAACAACCACAAAGAGACACAAAACAACAACAAAGAGACGCAAAACAACAAAGAGACACAAAACAACAACAAAGACACACAAAACAACCACAGAGACACAAAACAACCACAAAGAGACTCAAAACAACAAAGAGACACAAAACAACCACAAAGAGACACAAAACAACCAAAAAGAGACACAAAACAACCACAAAGAGACTCAAAACAACAAAGAGACACAAAACAACAACAAAGAGACACAAAACAACCAAAAAGAGACACAAAACAACCACAAAGAGACTCAAAACAACAAAGAGACACAAAACAACTACAAAGAGACACAAAACAACAACAAAGACACAAAACAACAAAGAGACACAAAACAACCACAAAGAGACACAAAACAACAACAAAGAGACAAAACATAACAGCTTACAAAGAGACACAAAACAACCCACAAAGAGACTGCAAAACAACAAGAGACACAAAACAACCACAAAGAGACTCAAAACAACCTTCAGACTGCAAAACAACAAAAGAGACACAAAACAACCACAAGAGACTCAAAACAACAACAAAAGACACAAAACAACAAAGAGACACAAAACAACACAAAGGGGCACAAAACAACAACAAAAGACGCAAAACAACTACACAAAAGGAAGACTACAAAACAACAACAAAGAGACACAAAACAACCACAAAGAGACACAAAACAACAACAAAGAGACACAAAACAACCACAAAGAGACACAAAACAACAAAGAGACACAAAACAACCACAAAGAGACTCAAAACAACAACAAAGACACAAAACAACAAAGAGACACAAAACAACCACAAAGAGACACAAAACAACAACAAAGAGACGCAAAACAACAAAGAGACACAAAACAACAACAAAGAGACACAAAACAACCAAAAAGAGACACAAAACAACCACAAAGAGACTCAAAACAACAAAGAGACACAAAACAACCACAAAGAGACTCAAAACAACAACAAAGACACAAAACAACGAAGAGACACAAAACAACCACAAAGAGACACAAAACAACAACAAAGAGACGCAAAACAACAAAGAGACACAAAACAACCACAAAGAGACACAAAACAACAAAGAGACACAAAACAACCACAAAGAGACTCAAAACAACAACAAAGACACAAAACAACAAAGAGACACAAAACAACCACAAAGAGACACAAAACAACAACAAAGAGACGCAAAACAACAAAGAGACACAAAACAACTACAAAGACACAAAACAACAACAAAGACACAAAACAACCACAGAGACAGATCAGCTGTCTCTGTATTCAGTTGAGTTTCTCTCTGCAGCTCCAGATGTGTTCGTCTTCGGGCCGAAGGTGAAAAGTTTATTCTCAGACTTTCCTGCTTCTTGTGTCGTTAACCTGAAGAGTCCAGGTCTCATCAGAGGAGGATCCAGACCCAGCAGCTCCTCTGTTTTTCTCTCGGTGTCAGTAGAAATCAGGGTGATTATTTAAGAAGAGGCTGAAGTCATCAGTGAAGCTGGACCTGGATTAGAGCTGAGTGTTCAGGGTGGAGCTCTCTCTGGAGAAATTACCGCTCAGGCAGCTCTGGATTCTATTTTACTGTCTCCTGCACTTCACTGGGAAAGAGTTTCCTCTCTGTCAGGCCTGCTGACGAGTCCCCGAGGAAGGCAGCGACCTCCAGGTGATCAACAGGTGACATCCAGGTAACCATCAGGTAACCATCAGGTAACCATCAGGTAACCATCAGGTGACATCCAGGTAACCATCAGGTGACCTCCGGGTAACCCTCAGGTGACCTCCAGGTGACCACCAGGTAACCATCAGGTGACATCCAGGTGACCTCCGGGTAACCATCAGGTGACATCCAGGTGACCTCCGGGTAACCATCAGGTAACCATCAGGTGACCTCCAGGTGACCATCAGGTGACATCCAGGTGACATCCAGGGGACCATCAGGTGACCATCATGTGACCTCCAGGGGACCATCAGGTGACCATCATGTGACCTCCAGGGGACCATCAGGTGACCATCATGTGACCTCCAGGTGATCATCAGGTAACCATCAGGTGACCTCCAGGTGACCATCTTGTGACCATCAGGTAACCATCAGGTAACCATCAGGTAACCATCAGGTAACCATCAGGTCACACCCAGGTAACCATCAGGTGACCTCGAGGTGACCATCATGTGACCATCATGTGACCTCCAGGTGGCCTTCAGGTAACCATCAGGTAACCATCAGGTAACTCCAGGTGACATCCAGGTGACCATCATGTGATCATCAGGTAATCATCAGGGTATCATGAGGTGACCTCTAGGTGAGCTTCAAGTGATCATCAGAAACCTTTAGGTGACCATCAGGTGATCATCAGGTGACTATTATGTGACCATTTGGGGATCATCAGGTGACCTCTAGGTGAGCTTCAGGTATTTCCAGACACTGTCAAACATCTTCTAACCACAGAGTCGACATCCAGGCTGACAGTCCTGCTGAGTTTCACTGCACAAGAAGACACAAAAGGGAAAATGTCCACTGAGGCACAAAAAACAAGGTCAGAGAAACACAACAGACACACAAAGAGACACAAAGAGACACAAAGAGACACAAAGAAACAAGGTAGAGACAACAGATGATACAAATACTGGCCAACAGGCGTTTACAGCACCGAGGGTTTGAACTGTGACCTCGTTTGTTTGTGGTTCTGGTCCAGTTGTTCTTTGTTAACAGCAGGTTTCTGAGTGTGTCGTCGGGCTGTGATGCCCTCAGCGCGGTCTGACAGGCAGCTCCATCTGATGAGACTCACAGCTGCGACATATTAAACACTACAGCCTCCATTGTTTCCTCTTCCAGCTTCCTATTGTGTTACAGAGTCGACTGAGTTCACACGACTCACAAGTGTCTACGAGGTTTTCATTCCTCTACAATTTGATTTCTGAGTCGAGTTCAGTCGTAAAATCTGCCGTGGCTTCATGGAGAGTCTGCAGTGTGTCGCTAATGCAAACACAACTATCACTGCAGGAAAACGTGTACTCGACGACACCTTCTCAGGCAGGTTCTGCAGGTATAACAGGAGAGAGACACAAAACGACCACAAAGACACACAAAACAACCACAAAGAGACACAAAACAACAACAAAGAGACACAAAACAACCACAAAGAGACACAAAACAACAACAAAGAGACACAAAACAACCACAAAGAGACACAAAACAACAACAAAGAGACACAAAACAACCACAAAGAGACACAAAACAACCACAAAGAGACACAAAACAACCACAAAGAGACACAAAACAACAACAAAGAGACACAAAACAACCACAAAGAGACGCAAAACAACCACAAAGAGACGCAAAACAACCACAAAGAAACACAAAACAACAACAAGAGACACAAATCAACCACAAAGACACACAAAACAACCACAAAGAGACACAAAACAACCACAAAGAGACGCAAAACAACCACAAAGAGACGCAAAACAACCACAAAGAAACACAAAACAACAAGAGACACAAAACAACCACAAAGAGACACAAAACAACCACAAAGAAACACAAAACAACAACAAGAGACACAAAACAACAACAAAGAGACACAAAACAACAACAAAGAGACACAAAACAACAACAAAGAGACACAAAACAACAGCAAAGAGACACAAAACAACAACAAAGAGACACAAAACAACCACAAAGAGACACAAAACAACACAAAGAGACACAAAACAACCACAAAGAGACACAAAACAACAACAAAGAGACACAAAACAACACAAAGAGACACAAAACAACCACAAAGAGACACAAAACAACCACAAAGAGACACAAAACAACAACAGAGAGACACAAAACAACCACAAAGAGACTCAAAACAACCACAAAGAGACACAAAACAACAACAAAGAAACACAAAACAACAACAAAGAGACGCAAAACAACAACAAAGAGACACAAAACAACAACAAAGAGACACAAAACAACAACAAAGAAACACAAAACAACAACAAAGAGACACAAAACAACCACAAAGAGACACAAAACAACCACAAAGAGACACAAAACAACAACAAAGAGAAACAAAACAACAACAAAGAGACACAAAACAACAAAGAGACACAAAACAACCACAAAGAGACACAAAAAAACAACAAAGAGACACAAAACAACAACAAAGAGACACAAAACAACCACAAAGAGACACAAAACAACTACAAAGACACACAAAACAACAACAAAGAGACACAAAACAACAGAGACACAAAACAACCACAAAGAGACACAAAAAAACAACAAAGACACACAAAACAACAACAAAGAGACACAAAACAACAAAGAGACACAAAACAACCACAAAGAGACACAAAACAACCACAAAGAGACACAAAACAACAACAAAGACACAAAAAAACAACAAAGAGACACAAAACAACAACAAAGAGACACAAAACAACCACAAAGAGACACATAACAACCACAAAGACACACAAAAAAACAACAAAGAGACACAAAACAACCACAAAGAGACACAAAACAACCACAAAGACACACAAAAAAACAACAAAGAGAAACAAAACAACAACAAAGAGACACAAAACAACAAAGAGACACAAAACAACCACAAAGAGACACAAAAAAACAACAAAGACACACAAAACAACAACAAAGAGACACAAAACAACAAAGAGACACAAAACAACCACAAAGAGACACAAAACAACCACAAAGAGACACAAAACAACAACAAAGACACAAAAAAACAACAAAGAGACACAAAACAACAACAAAGAGACACAAAACAACAACAAAGAGACACATAACAACCACAAAGACACACAAAAAAACAACAAAGAGACACAAAACAACCACAAAGAGACACAAAACAACCACAAAGAGACACAAAAAAACAACAAAGAGACACAAAACAACCACAAAGAGACACAAAACAACCACAAAGACACACAAAAAAACAACAAAGAGACACAAAACAACCACAAAGACACAAAAAAAACAACAAAGAGACACAAAACAACCACAAAGACACAAAAAAAACAACAAAGAGACACAAAACAACCACAAAGAAACACAAAACAACAACAAAGAGACACAAAACAACAACAAAGACACAAAACAACAACAAAGAGACACAAAACAACCACAAAGAGACACAAAACAACCACAAAGACACACAAAAAAACAACAAAGAGACACAAAACAACCACAAAGACACAAAAAAAACAACAAAGAGACACAAAACAACCACAAAGACACAAAAAAAACCACAAAGAAACACAAAACAACAACAAAGAGACACAAAACAACAACAAAGACACAAAACAACAACAAAGAGACACAAAACAACCACAAAGAGACACAAAACAACAACAAAGACACAAAACAACCACAAAGAGACACAAAACAACCACAAAGAGACACAAAACAACAACAAAGACACAAAAAAACAACAAAGAGACACAAAACAACAACAAAGAGACACAAAACAACAACAAAGAGACACATAACAACCACAAAGACACACAAAAAAACAACAAAGAGACACAAAACAACCACAAAGAGACACAAAACAACCACAAAGAGACACAAAAAAACAACAAAGAGACACAAAACAACCACAAAGAGACACAAAACAACCACAAAGACACACAAAAAAACAACAAAGAGACACAAAACAACCACAAAGACACAAAAAAAACAACAAAGAGACACAAAACAACCACAAAGACACAAAAAAAACAACAAAGAGACACAAAACAACCACAAAGAAACACAAAACAACAACAAAGAGACACAAAACAACAACAAAGACACAAAACAACAACAAAGAGACACAAAACAACCACAAAGAGACACAAAACAACCACAAAGACACACAAAAAAACAACAAAGAGACACAAAACAACCACAAAGACACACAAACCAAACGCAGACAAAGGATTAGAAATGATGACAGAGACACACAACCTGACCAGTGTTTCACAACACTGTGGTGCTGAAGACAGCAGTGAGGTTCTCAGGCAGCTGTGTGGTCATAAAGGGGCTTGTTTGTGATGCACATCTGGGACAACAGTGAGTCACAGCGAGCCTGAAGGTTAGCTCGATGCTAACTGCGGCTAACTGGTCCTTTAAGGTCACACTGCAGACGCTCGCTCTCATAAAACTGCCAGCTTCCCAGGAGCCTTTGCTTCAGGAAGCAGCGTCTGGATGAGTCTCAGCTGTGAGTGTGTGTGTGTGTGTGTGTGTGTGTGAGTGTGTGTGTGTGTGTGTGTGTGTGTGTTGTGTGAAGTGCTGCCACAGGCGGACGGGCGTGTTCTGTTTACAATGCACCATGGGAAACTCTGGGCGTGATGCTATGTGAGGCTGTGGCTGTGAGAGCAGCTGTGGATGAGCAGAATGTCAGGCTGAGGGCGTCGACCGAATCCTCCAGCTTCTCCTCCCTTTGTTCTTCTCTCTGCTCCACGCTGGTGCTTCTGTCAGGACAGACGTCTGATTACTGACACCTGTCGGTCACATGATCACTGGGCAACACCTGGGATCTGACTGGCCAATCAGAATCACAACATCCACAGAGGGAACATTCCTGTTGGACAGTCCAACAGCCTCAAAGACACACAAACAAAACAGCTTCAAAAGGACACAAACAGCATAAAAGACATGCAAAACAGGATAAAACACTCAAAACAGCCTAAAATTAACACATAACTGCCTGAAAGGGGCACACGGCAGCATCAATGAGACAAAAAACAGCTTCGAAATTTCACAGAACAGCATTAGAGATACAAAAAAACTGCCTGAAATAGACCAAAAACAGCTTCAAAAGGGCATAAACAACTTGAAAGAGACTCAAAACA
Source organism: Dascyllus trimaculatus (assembly GCA_024666655.1). Taxonomy (NCBI): domain Eukaryota; kingdom Metazoa; phylum Chordata; class Actinopteri; family Pomacentridae; genus Dascyllus; species Dascyllus trimaculatus. The sequence continues at coordinate 23,120 of JAMOIN010001931.1, read as the reverse complement.
GCCTCAGAGAGACACAAAGCAGTCTAACATTGACACAATACCGCCTCAAAAGGGCACACAACGGCATCAAAGAGACGAAAAACAGCTTGAAAATGGCACAAACAGCATAAAATAAACACAAAATACTCTAAAACAGGCACCAAATGGCCTCCAAGAGACTCAAAACAGCCTAAAATAGACACAAAACCATCTCAAAAGGGCACAAACAGCATAAAACAGCATAAAAACAGACTTAAAACAAACTAAAACTGACACAAAACAATCTAAGAGACTCAAAACAGCCTAAAATAGACACAAAACTGCTCAAAAGGACACAAACAGCCTAAAATAGACACAAAACTGCCTAAAATAGACACAAAACTGTCTCAAAAGTGCACAAACAGCATGAAAAAGACTCAAAATTGCCCAAAATAGACACAAAACTATCTCAAAAGGGCACAAACCGCATGAAAAAGACTCAAAACTGCCTAAAATAGACACAAAACTGCCAAAAATAGACACAAAACTGTCTCAAAAGGACACAAACAGCATAAAAAAGACTCAAAACTGTCTCAAAAGGACACAAACAGCATAAAAAAGACTCAAAACTGTCTCAAAAGGACACAAACAGCATAAAAAAGACTCAAAACTGCCTAAAATAGACACAAAACTGTCTCAAAAGGACACAAACAGCATGAAAAAGACTCAAAACAGCCTAAAATAGACACAAAACTGTCTCAAAAGGACACAAACAGCATGAAAAAGACTCAAAACAGCCTAAAATAGACACAAAACTGCCTAAAATAGACACAAAACTGTCTCAAAAGGATATAAACAGCATAAAAAAGACTCAAAACAGCCTAAAATAGACACAAAACTGCCTAAAACAGACACAAAACTGTCTCAAAAAGGCACAAACAGCATAAAAAAGACTCAAAACAACTTCAGAGACACAAAACACCTAAAATAGACACAAAACTGTCTCAAAAGGGCACAAACAGCATGAAAAAGACTCAAAACAGCCTAAAATAGACACAAAACTGCCTAAAATAGACAAAAAACTGCCTAAAATAGACACAAAACTGTCTCAAAAGGACACAAACAGCATAAAAAAGACTCAAAACAGCCTAAAATAGACACAAAACAGCCTAAAATAGACACAAAACTGCCTAAAATAGACAAAAAACTGCCTAAAATAGACACAAAACTGTCTCAAAAGGACACAAACAGCATAAAAAAGACTCAAAACAGCCTAAAATAGACACAAAACTGTCTCAAAAGGGCACACACAGCATAAAAAAGACTCAAAACAGCCTAAAATAGACAAAGAACTGTCTCAAAAGGACACACACAGCATAAAAAAGACTCAAAACAGCCTAAAATAGACACAAAACTGTCTCAAAAGGACACAAACAGCATAAAAAAGACTCAAAACAGCCTAAAATAGACACAAAACTGTCTCAAAAGGACACAAACAGCATAAAAAAGACTCAAAACAGCCTAAAATAGACACAAAACTGTCTCAAAAGGACACAAACAGCATAAGAGACTCAAAACAACTTCAGAGAGACACAAAACACCTAAAAGAGACACAGAAGTAGCTATAAGACGCATAAAACAGCCACAAAAACAGGAGACAAGGCCAGGTTCGGCTGTGTGTCGTCGCCTCCACTGCTGTGAACGGACGTCATGAACAAAGCTGGTGTTTTCAGGGACCTAAACGGTGGAATGAGTGGAAGCCTCTGGTCAGCGCTGCCTCGGAGCCGTGTGTCGGCCGCGCTCGGTCACGTTGTTTATTCGGCGCTGGTGCACACAACTGGAGCCAGATGTGAGTCTGAGAATCACACGAGGTCGAGGCAGACGGGCCGGCTCAGATGTTCTCTGGAACAAAGGAGGGAATCCCCACAATGCACTGATCCAACATGGCTGCCAAGAAAAGGGGAGCTCAGGGCGAATCGAATAAGCCAGAGTTCAGGAGAGGAGATGAACCACGCATTTAAAACCATTATAACCCAAACCATAGCTGTGATTATGATTAATAAGTGTTAAATATGATAATGACGGTTACGAGTCAGGACACGGAGTTCATCATGATGTGGAAACACAAACATCAGTCAGGACAATCCTAGGAACCACAGCATGACCACAGAAAGAGGCTAAACAACAACAAAGATACACAAAACAACCACAAAGAGACACAAAACAACAACAAAGAGACACAAAACAACAACAAAGAGACACGAAACCACAACAAAGAGACACAAAACAACAACAAAGAGACACAAAACAACCACAAAGAGACACAAAACAACAACAAAGAGACTCAAAACAACAACAAGGAGACACAAAACAACAACAAAGAGACACAAAACAACCACAAAGAGACACAAAACAACAACAAAGAGACTCAAAACAACAACAAAGAGACACAAAACAACCACAGAGACACAAAACAACCACAAAGAGACACAAAACAACAAAGAGACAAAAATACAACAAAGAGACACAAAACAACAACAAAGAGACAAAACAACAACAAAGAGACAAAAATACAACAAAGAGACAAAACAACCACAAAGACACTTAAAACAACAACAAAGAGACACAAAACAACAAAGAGACAAAAATACAACAAAGAGACACAAAACAACAACAAAGAGACACAAAACAACAAAGAGACAAAAATACAACAAAGAGACACAAAACAACCACAAAGAGACACAAAAAAACCCACAAAGAAACACAAAACAACAACAAAGAGACAAAACAACCACAAAGATACACAAAACAACAACAAAGAGACACAAAACAACAACAAAGAGACAAAACAACCACAAAGAGACAAAACAACCACAAAGACTCACAAAACAACAACAAAGAGACACAAAACAACCACAGAGACACAAAACAACCACAAAGAGACACAAAACAACAAAGAGACAAAAATACAACAAAGAGACACAAAACAACAACAAAGAGACACAAAACAACAAAGAAACAAAAATACAACAAAGAGACACAAAACAACAACAAAGAGACACAAAACAACAACAAAGAGACAAAACAACAACATAGAGACACAAAACAACAAAGAGACAAAAATACAACAAAGAGACACAAAACAACAACAAAGAGACACAAAACAACCACAAAGAGACACAAAAAACCCCACAAAGAAACACAAAACAACCACAAAGAGACACAAAACAACCACAAAGAGACACAAAACAACCACAAAGAGACACAAAACAACAACAAAGAGACACAAAACAACCACAAAGACTCACAAAACAACAACAAAGAGACACAAAACAACAACAAAGACACAAAACAACAATAAGTTTCCACAATACAGAATAAAGCTACAACAAATGTCTAGAAGGAGATTCAAAGCAATGACTATAAGACCAAACAACTCTACAAAGATGCAACAATGGACACTGTACAACCAGACAGACACACAAAACAAGCCTCCCTCATTCCCACCCTGTCTGTGTGAGTCTGTGTGCGACCGATAAGCTGCAGGTCTGAATGCAGGCCGTGAAGCTGCAGCGATGGAAACCGGCCTTGTGTCGGTTCCGATGTGTTTCCCAGAGCTGCGGTGCAACCAGCAGTCAGCCAGAGAGCAGTGACTCAGCCCTCCCAGTGGACTCGTTCACTCCCATTACTGACTCTCATTCAGGACCAGCTCTGCAGCCTTCAGGCCTGCACTCACAGCTTCTCAGGACTCTGACAGCAGAACGCCAGCATGGGTTTCCGGTTCTCATCCATATCCTGGGTTTGGGCTCTCCCACCGCCTCAAAGACACAGCAAAGAGCAGCAAAGAGGCTCGGAATCACTACAGAGACACAGACCGACCACAAAGAGACACAAAACAACCACAAACAGACACAAAACAACCACAAAGAGACACAAAACAACAACAAAGAGACACAAAACAACAACAAAGACAAAAAACAACTACAAAGAGACACAAAACAACAACAAAGAGACACAAAACAACAACAAAGAGACTCAAAACAACAACAAAGACACAAAACAACCACAAAGAGACACAAAACAACCACAAAGAGACACAAAACAACAACAAAGACACAAAACAACAACAAAGAGACACAAAACAACCAGAAAGAGACACAAAACAACAACAAAGACACAAAACAACAACAAAGAGACACAAAACAACCACAAAGAGACACAAAACAACCACAAAGAGACACAAAACAACAACAAAGAGACACAAAACAACAACAAAGAGACAAAACAACTACAAAGAGACACAAAACAACCACAAAGAGACACAAAACAACAACAAAGAGACAAAACAACTACAAAGAGACACAAAACAACCACAAAGAGACACAAAACAACAACAAAGAGACAAAACAACTACAAAGAGACACAAAACAACCACAAAGAGACACAAAACAACAACAAAGAGACACAAAACAACTACAAAGAGACACAAAACAACTACAAAGAGACACAAAACAACAACAAAGACACAAAAAAACAACCACAAAGAGACAAACAACTACAAAGAGACACAAAACAACAACAAAGAGACACAAAACAACCACAAAGAGACACAAAACAACAACAAAGAGACACAAAACAACAACAAAGAGACACAAAACAACAACAAAGAGACAAAACAACTACAAAGAGACACAAAACAACCACAAAGAGACACAAAACAACAACAAAGAGACACAAAACAACAACAAAGAGACACAAAACAACCACAAAGAGACACAAAACAACAACAAAGAGACACAAAACAAAAACAGATGCATAACAACAGAGAAACTAACTAAACAGGAGTTCCACAAAGGAAAGACGAACTAGTAGAGGCTGTAGAAGGTCTAAAGACAGACAGAAAACGTGGTCTTTAAAAGGACGCCTGAGTTTATTTGGTTTAGTGAAATAAATCCTAACAACCTCAGTCAGTCTGAAGAGACGGATTAAAGCAAAGCTCTGTTTGTCCTCTCCGGGCACCTGTAGTCTAAATACAACTGGAGGAGTTTACATATCTCCTTACTCTCACTGCTGCTCCGTCTGCTCACTCCTCCATCTATCAAAACACAAAACAAGCACACAGAGACGCAAGACAGCCTGGAATAGACACAAAACACCGAAAGACAGGAAGAAAACACCTGGAACAGACACAAAATGACTAAAAACAGAGACACCAGGTGTCAGATGACAGAACGTTCTTTACAAGATGTTATCTAGGTGTCAGATGACAGAACGTTCTTTACAAGACGTTATCTAGGTGTCACATGACAGAACGTTCTTTACAAGACGTTATCTAGGTGTCATATGACAGAACGTTCTTTACAACACGTTATCTAGGTGTCACATGACAGAACGTTCTTTACAACACGTTATCTAGGTGTCACATGACAGAACGTTCTTTACAAGACGTTATCTAGGTGTCACATGACAGAACGTTCTTTACAAGACGTTATCTAGGTGTCATATGACAGAACGTTCTTTACAACACGTTATCTAGGTGTCATATGACAGAACGTTCTTTACAACACGTTATCTAGGTGTCACATGACAGAACGTTCTTTACAAGATGTTATCTAGGTGTCACATGACAGAACGTTCTTTACAAGACGTTATCTAGGTGTCAGATACCAGAACGTTCTTTACAAGATGTTATCTAGGTGTCAGATGACAGAACGTTCTTTACAAGATGTTATCTCGGTGTCACATGACAGAACGTTCTTTACAAGACGTTATCTAGGTGTCACATGACAGAACGTTCTTTACAAGACGTTATCTAGGTGTCACATGACAGAACGTTCTTTACAAGACGTTATCTAGGTGTCACATGACAGAACGTTCTTTACAAGACGTTATCTAGGTGTCACATGACAGAACGTTCTTTACAAGACGTTATCTAGGTGTCACATGACAGAACGTTCTTTACAAGACGTTATCTAGGTGTCACATGACAGAACGTTCTTTACAAGACGTTATCTAGGTGTCACATGACAGAACGTTCTTTACAAGACGTTATCTAGGTGTCAGATGACAGAACGTTCTTTACAAGACGTTATCTAGGTGTCACATGACAGAACGTTCTTTACAAGACGTTATCTAGGTGTCACATGACAGAACGTTCTTTACAAGACGTTATCTAGGTGTCACATGACAGAACGTTCTTTACAACACGTTATCTAGGTGTCAGATACCAGAACGTTCTTTACAACACGTTATCTAGGTGTCACATGACAGAACGTTCTTTACAAGACGTTATCTAGGTGTCACATGACAGAACGTTCTTTACAAGACGTTATCTAGGTGTCACATGACAGAACGTTCTTTACAAGACGTTATCTAGGTGTCACATGACAGAACGTTCTTTACAACACGTTATCTAAGTGTCACATGACAGAACGTTCTTTACAAGACGTTATCTAAGTGTCACATGACAGAACGTTCTTTACAAGTTCGTTACAAGACGTTATCTAGGTGTCACATGACAGAACGTTCTTTACAAGACGTTATCTTGTAAAGAACGTCTTGTACGTCTTGTAAAGAACGTTCTTTACAAGACGTTATCTAAGTGTCACATGACAGAACGTTCTTTACAAGACGTTATCTAGGCGTCACATGACAGAACGTTCTTTACAAGTTCGTTACAAGACGTTATCTAGGTGTCACATGACAGAACGTTCTTTACAAGACGTTATCTAGGTGTCACATGACAGAACGTTCTTTACAAGACGTTATCTAGGCGTCACATGACAGAACGTTCTTTACAAGTTCGTTACAAGACGTTATCTAGGTGTCACATGACAGAACGTTCTTTACAAGACGTTATCTAGGTGTCACATGACAGAACGTTCTTTACAAGACGTTATCTAGGTGTCAGATGACAGAACGTTCTTTACAAGACGTTATCTAGGTGTCACATGACAGAACGTTCTTTACAACACGTTATCTAAGTGTCACATGACAGAACGTTCTTTACAAGACGTTATCTAGGTGTCAGATACTAGAACGTTCTTTACAAGACGTTATCTAGGTGTCACATGACAGAACGTTCTTTACAACACGTTATCTAGGTGTCACATGACAGAACGTTCTTTACAAGACGTTATCTAGGTGTCACATGACAGAACGTTCTTTACAAGACGTTATCTAGGTGTCACATGACAGAACGTTCTTTACAAGACGTTCCTGTCAGGTTCTGACAACGTTCCAGCATAGTCCTGAACAGTGAACTCACCAAGTCACATGGTTCTGTAAACAGCTCCAGGTCTGATCCGTAGAACCAGAGGATCAGCTGAGGAGTTCTAACTGGACAAACAGGAGAACCAGCAGGTCCTGGAGGAGCCTTCAGACAGCACTGATCTCATCCTGGAAACAAACCCGGGCTTGGTTTCCATCCGCGGCAGGAATCCCCCAAAAAACAGAGCTGGAAAGATCCTGCAGCTGGAAACGTTCCCACCAGGAAACAACGCACTGGAGTTCTGCAGAGATCATCACCGTGTGTGTGTGTGTGTGTGTGTGTGTGTGTGTGTGTGTGTGTGAGTGTGAGTGAGAGTGGGTGAGTGTGTGTGAAGGTCAGCTGGGACGTCTCACCTCGTTTCACCTGCAGCAGAATTTTCAATTTTAACAGAAAAATAAACTAATAAAGAAAAAAAATCTCACAAAGCAGCCCGGGTGATGACATCACCGAGTTGGATGACATCACAGCCGGAGGTCAGCTGACACTCTTGAGGATCATTCATTGGTCCAAGCTGATTCTTTTCTGGGCCTTCAAGGACCAAACGTTTGTTTTCTGAAAGGTCAGGGAAATGTGTTTGGACGGTGCGTTCAAGGACCCTCCGACATTTGAGTTTTCAGAAAATACTCATGATGACAAGTCGGAGGAGACGAGGAAGGATAAAAAGAAACGTCAGGGAGGGAAAGTGAAGAAGGAGCGAAGAGGAGGCACCGAGGAACCTAAATGAGGAGGAGGATCTGTCTGGCAGAACGCTCGTCTCTGATTGGCTGATGGACTTCAGGTTCCACCCCTGCTCTCTAAACCATGGCAGCAGTCCTGATTCTCCAGGACCATGGAGTTGGGTCAAGAACTTCTGAGCTCCTCCCTTAGAGCCACCTCAAATACGCCTGGAACTTCCTTAAGAACACCAAGACTTTCTCAAAGACCTCTAGAAGCTCATCAAGGACCTCAGCTGGATCCTCAAAGACCTCTGGAAGCTCATCAAGGACCTCAGCTGGATCCTCAAAGACCTCTGGAAGCTCATCAAGGACCTCAGCTGTATCCTCAAAGACCTCTGGAAGCTCATCAAGGACCTCAGCTGGATCTTCATAGACCTCTGGAAGCTCATCAAGGACCTCAGCTGGATCTTCAAAGACCTCTGGAAGCTCATCAAGGACCTCAGCTGGATCCTCAAAGACCTCTGGAAACTCATCAAGGACCTCAGCTGGATCTTCAAAGACCTCTGGAAGCTCATCAAATACCTCTAGAAGCTCCTCAAGGACCTCTAGATCTCATCAAGGACCTCAGCTGGATCTTCAAAGACCTCTGGAAGCTCATCAAATACCTCTAGAAGCTCCTCAAGGACCTCTAGAAGCTCATCAAGGACCTCAGCTGGATCTTCAAAGACCTCTGGAAGCTCATCAAAGACCTCTAGAAGCTCCTCAAGGACCTCTAGAAGCTCATCAAGGACCTCAGCTGGATCTTCTTCAAAGACCTCTGGAAGCTCATCAAAGACCTCTAGAAGCTCCTCAAGGACCTCTAGAAGCTCATCAAGGACCTCAGCTGCATCCTCAAAGACCTTTGGAAGCTCATCAAGGACCTCAGCTGGATCTTCAAAGACCTTTGGAAGCTCATCAAGGACCTCAGCTGGATCTTCAAAGACCTCTGGAAGCTCATCAAGGACCTCAGCTGGATCTTCAAAGACCTCTGGAAGCTCATCAAGGACCTCAGCTGGATCTTCAAAGACCTCTGGAGGCTCACGACTATAAACCCTGTAGTGTGTGGGGCGAGCACGCTCAGTGTGTGATGTCACGTGTACCGGATTTAAGCCAATCAGAACGTGAGCTGACTCAGCTGACTGACGGAACAGGAAGTAAAAACAAACCAGTAGAGTTACCGTCGCTAAAATGTTCAATCATGACTTGGAGATTTGACCTGTTTGGTTAAAAATACAGGAAAAGTCTTAACTTACATGTTGACTGAGAAGAAAACGGACCAAACGTTTAAACAACGTTTTTATGAATAATACAACTGTGGCATAACATCACACAGTTTTACCATATTTTTAAATATTCGTGATGATTTTTACAGTCGTTTCACGTCATGGTGGTCTACTGCTCTATTTTTTTTTGGAGTTTTATTTTTATTTATTTATTTTTCTTCCCAACGAAACAACAGTAAACAAAAAACATCATCTTATATATACATAATATCTTTTTTTATTTAATTTAAATTTATTTTTTACAAATATCAGTTGCATTTTTACAGTGTGGAACCCTAGAATTACACTGTTTAACTGTATTTAAATCAGATAAAAACCAAATGAATGTTCAGATATTTGCTGGGGTTCTTTTTGTTTTTGTTCTAAAGTTTTTACCAAATTTTCTCTGCCAGATTTATTTATTTTTTAAAGTGCAGTTCACGCTGAGTTTAGCTGCAGCTGCATGCAAACGTCGGACAAACAGCTAAACCCAGCAGGCAGCGAAGGAACTCAGTCGCTCTGATAGGAAACACTCTCAGCCTGGGCTCCTTTCATCAGCTGCTTCCTGTTTAAACACAACAACAACACAACTCAGTGGAATTCTGACAAATTATTGACCACAGTCGTCTGAAGAGCCTCCTCTGTTTGCTCTGAAGCCTCTTCAACTTCAGTCTCCGTCTTCCTAGTGCCCATTGTTCAGACTTATATTGATGCCTTTCCTACATTAGACGCAGTAAAACACAAAGACTACAGAACACCAAGCATCCAGACACTGTAGAAACAGAAAGAACAGCAGCAAACATCTGGAATAAAGACACTTCTGGTTGATTGAACATCCATTTAACAAAAGGAATGACTGTAAAAGTACAAACGGTAGATGGTTTTACAGTCAGTGTGTTAATTAGTGCTTTATGTGTGGTTGTTTTGTGTCTCTTTGTTGTTGTTTTGTGTCTCTTTGTTGTTGTTTTGTGTCTCTTTGTGGTTGTTTTGTGTCTCTTTGTGGTTGTTTTGTGTCTCTTTGTTGTTGTTTTGTGTCTCTTTGTTGTTGTTTTGTGTCTCTTTGTGGTTGTTTTGTCTCTTTGTTGTTGTTTTGTGTCTCTTTGTTGTTGTTTTGTGTCTCTTTGTGGTTGTTTTGTGTCTCTTTGTGGTTGTTTTGTGTCTCTTTGTTGTTGTTTTGTGTCTCTTTGTTGTTGTTTTGCGTCTCTGTAGTTGTTTTGTTTCTCTTTGTGGATGTTTTGAGTCTCTTTGTGGATGTTTTGAGTCTCTTTGTTGTTGTTTTGTGTCTCTTTGTGGTTGTTTTGAGTCTCTTTGTGGTTGTTTTGAGTCTCTTTGTGGTTGTTTTGAGTCTCTTTGTGGTTGTTTTGCGTCTCTGTAGTTGTTTTGTGTCTCTTTGTGGTTGTTTTGAGTCTCTTTGTTGTTGTTTTGAGTCTCTTTGTGGATGTTTTGAGTCTCTTTGTGGATGTTTTGAGTCTCTTTGTTGTTGTTTTGAGTCTCTTTGTTGTTGTTTTGAGTGTCTTTGTGGTTGTTTTGAGTCTCTGTAGTTGTTTTGAGTCTCTTTGTGGTTGTTTTGAGTCTCTTTGTGGTTGTTTTGCGTCTCTTTGTGGTTGTTTTGAGTCTCTTTGTGGTTGTTTTGAGTCTCTTTGTTGTTGTTTTGAGTCTCTTTGTTGTTGTTTTGTGTCTCTTTGTGGTCGTTTTGAGTCTCTTTGTGGTTGTTTTGTGTCTCTTTGTGGTTGTTTTGAGTCTCTTTGTGGTTGTTTTGAGTCTCTTTGTGGTTGTTTTGTGTCTCTTTGTGGTTGTTTTGTGTCTCTTTGTGGTTGTTTTGTGTCTCTTTGTAGTTGTTTTGAGTCTCTTTGTGGTTGTTTTGTGTCTCTTTGTTGTTGTTTTGTGTCTCTTTGTGGTTGTTTTGAGTCTCTTTGTAGTTGTTTTGCGTCTCTTTGTGGTTGTTTTTTGTCTCTTTGTGGTTGTTTTGTGTCTCTTTGTGGTTGTTTTGCGTCTCTTTGTTGTCGTTTTTTGTCTCTTTGTTGTTGTTTTGTGTCTCTTTGTGGTTGTTTTGTGTCTCTTTGTCGTTGTTTTGTGTCTCTTTGTGGTTGTTTTGTGTCTCTTTGTGGTTGTTTTGTGTCTCTTTGTGGTTGTTTTGAGTCTCTTTGTAGTTGTTTTGTGTCTCTTTGTGGTTGTTTTGTGTCTCTTTGTGGTTGTTTTGAGTCTCTTTGTGGTTGTTTTGTGTCTCTTTGTGGTTGTTTTGTGTCTCTTTGTGGTTGTTTTGTGTCTCTTTGTGGTTGTTTTGTGTCTCTTTGTTGTTGTTTTGCGTCTCTTTGTTGTTGTTTTGTGTCTCTTTGTGGTTGTTTTGTGTCTCTTTGTTGTTGTTTTGTGTCTCTTTGTGGTTGTTTTGTGGTTTTAAGTATCCATTTGTGATTTTATTTACATATTTTTGTGGTCATTCGGCTTCTTTATGTGTTAAGTTAAAACGGAGTTGTTTAGTTCACTGTCTTGAGTTGTCTTGGACCCGTTTCAAATCATTTTGGACAATCTGAACCTTATTGGATCAATGAATAAATGCAGCATCAGAGGAGACATCAGCTGGAGACACATCCATCATGGAGGAACATCTTCCTCCAGCTGATGGGTCTGGAGACACTGTTAGGAGTTATTTATTAATAATATGTGGAGCCTCCATTTTATCCTCCAGGGTTCTTTATTCCACTCATGTTGTCGCCGTGAATAAATAAGCCGGTTCAGGTCTGCAGGTACCAGGTGAGCAGCACTCTGTTGTCATGACGACGCCTCAGGTCACCGCGGAGGTTTGTTTGTTGCTCAGGTCAGCCTGGTCTCAGACACCCGACGGGGCGCTTTGACTTCTACGTCTGCAGACGCTCGACGCTTCGTTTCCAAAACAGAACCACATCAAAGATCCACAGGTAGACGATCAGAAAGCCTCCAGCATCGACACCGAAACAAAGAAAAATGACTGTGAATACGTTCAAAAGAAGCCAAACGGTCACTGAACCGTAACAAATCAACCACAAATGTATTAAAATAATTAATAATCAAGTAAAGTTGCTACAAGTAGACGTAAAATGATCACAAAAAATCCAAAATGACAACGAAAAAATGCAAATTAGCCAGAAAAATATGCAAAAAGATCACAAAAGCACATAAAATGATCATCAAAGGGTTTTAAATGTCAACGAAATCATGAAAAATGACAACAAAAAATGAGTAAAATGACCTCAGAATCGTGCAAATGAACCACTAAACCCTGTTAAATGTGAAATGACCGCAATAAAAGATGCAAACTGACCACAAAAAACAACCAAATGGACATAAAATAATTACAAATCATGTAAAATGACCACAAAAGCTGCAGAATTACCTCCAAAAATCCAAAATGTCAACAAAAAATGCAAATTAACCACAAAAATGTAATAAAATCATGACAAATCATGTAAAATGACCATCAAAAGGTGTTAAATGACAACGAAATCAAGCAAAATGACCACAAAAATACGAAAATTTACAACAAAATTGTGTAAAATGACCACAAAAAGCTGCAAATTAACCACAAAAACATGCAAAAAGATCACAAAAGCACATAAAATGATTATAAATAATGTAAAAACCTCTGCAAAACCATCTGAAATGATCATCAGAAGGAGCTAAACGACAACGAAATCATGAAAAATGACCACAAAAACATGCAACCAGCAGAATTTCAGAAAAAAAAATGCAATTTGACAACAAAAAAGGTCACATAAGCACAAAAACGATGCAAAGAAATCCACAAAACTACAGGATGACAATACAAATATCACAGAAAGATGCAAAATGGTCACTGAACCGTGCAAAAGAACCACAAAAATGTAATAAAATCATGACAAATCATGTAAAATGACCATGAAAAGGTGGTTAAATGACAACGAAATCATGAAAAATGATCACAAAAATACGAAAATTTACAACAAAATTGTGTAAATTGATCACAAAAACATGCAAAAAGATCACAAAACATAAAATGATCATAAATAATGTAAAAAACTCTGCAAAACCATCTAAAAATGATCATCAGAAGGAGCTAAACGACAACGAAATCATGAAAAATGACCACAGAAAGATCTTAGCTGCAAAATTAGCACAAAAAATGTCACATTAACACAAAGAAGGTGTAAAAAAAATGCACAAAATTACAGGATGACGACAGAAACATCACAGAAAGCTGCAAAACCACCAGAAAAGATGCAAATGTTCAACCAAAATGTGTAGAAATGACCTCAGAATGATGAAATTGGTCCCTGAAACACGCTAATGAACCCTCCAGACTAACATTAACATTCAGACTCTGAGCTGCAGACTGAATCCCTGGATGCTTCGTTCCTCGGTGAAGCCTCCTAACTCGGTTAACGGAGGAATCAACTCCTCGCCGAGCGCCGCTAACTCGGTTAGCTCCACGCTAACTCAGTTAGCTCCACGCTAACCTGATAACACGCCGCGAGGACGACGTGCAACACGGAAACATCATGTGTGAGTCAAAGTCACGCAGAGAAGCATCAGCAGGAAGGTGGAAGATGAACAGAGACGGAAGCTCCTTCTGATGGAGGACTGGGGGCGTGGCCAACACACCGTGACATCACAGGGGGGAGGGACTAACGGGCTACCGGCCAAGGTCAACGAAATGTAAAAGGATGACGAGACCAAAACAACCACAAAGAGATAAAAATGACAATAAAAAGACGTAGAATGACCACAAAAAGACACAAAACGACCTCGAAAAGACAAAATGACCACAAAAAGACAGAAAATGACCACAAAAATACACAAAATTACCACAAAAAGACAGAAAATGACCACAAAATGACACAAAATGACCCCCAAAATACACAAAAATACACAAAATGACCACAAAAAGACACAAAATGACCCCCAAAAGACACAAAAATACACAAAATGACCACAAAAATACACAAAATGACCACAAAAAGACACAAAAATACACAAAATTACCACAAAAAGACAGAAAATGACCACAAAAAGACACAAAATGACCCCCAAAATACACAAAAATACACAAAATGACCACAAAAAGACACAAAATGACCCCCAAAAGACACAAAAATACACAAAATGACCACAAAAATACACAAAATGACCACAAAAAGACACAAAAATACACAAAATTACCACAAAAAGACAGAAAATGACCACAAAAAGACACAAAATGACCCCCAAAAGACACAAAAATATACAAAATGACCACAAACATACACAAAATGACCACAAAAAGACACATTATTGGGTGATTTTAACAGGTGTAATATTGCCACACATCTTCCAAGCCTTGAACAGTATGTCACAACCCTAACAAGAGGACATAATATACTGGACTTGTGCCTTGGTAATATACCTGGGGCATACATATCAAAACCACGTCCACCTTTAGGTCTTTCAGACCATAACGTGATCCTGCTGCTGCCAAAATACAGGTCACGACTAAAGACAGAGGGGACCATTACAAAAAACATAAAGATCTGGAATGAGGATGTGTCTGAGACACTAAGGGGCTGTTTTGAGCTAACAGATTGGGACATGTTTTTTAATGACTGTGGGGATGATTTTAGCAGACTTTCTGATGTACTCACCTCATACATTATCTTCTGTGAAGAAACTGTCACCCAAACTAAACAGGTAACCATCCACCCAAACAATAAGAAGTGGGTCACCAAGGACATAAAAGCCTGTTTGGTGGAAAAGAAAAAGGCTTTCCTACAAGGCGACAAAGCCAGAATGAGGGAGCTACAGAAAGAATTCTGGAGGATGGCCAAGTTGGCTAAAATCAGGTACAAAGACGAGGTGGAGAAAAAATTAACATCAGGAAATGCAAGAGAGGCATGGCAGGGTCTCAACATCATGATGGGCAGATCATCCAAGTCTGCAGTGGTTGACTGCCCAGACTCCACCTCTCTTGCAGAACAGCTCAACATCTTCTTCACCCGTTTTAACAGTAACTTCTCACCGATCACCTGGACCCCAGCATCCCTCAGTCCCCCCATACAAGCCCTCACCATCAACGAACACCTGGTAACCTCCATCCTACGCAAAGTAAACCCCAACAAAGCCGCTGGCCCAGACAGGCTCAGGGGCAGGGTGCTGAAGGACTGTTCCATCCAGCTAGGTGGAGTGTTTACCAGGTTGTTTCAGCACCTCTTGGATTCAGGCATCGTTCCAAAACAGTGGAAGGAATCCACCATCATTCCTATCCCCAAAGTCACCAAGCCAAAAGACCTAAAGGACTACAGACCAGTAGCCCTGACATCCATCCTCTGCAAATGTATGGAGAGAGTTGTATGTCATCAGCTGCTGGGTGAGCTTGAAGGCAAACTGGATCCACTACAGTTTGCCTACAAAACAAAAAGAGGCACTGATGATGCAAGTCTCACTCTTTTAGATACAGTCACCAAACAACTGGACTCCATACATCCACACACAAGGATTTTATTCATTGACTTTTCATCTGCTTTTAACACTGTAAATAACAACACCCTGCTACACCGCCTCTCTGACCTCCATGTTCACCCCACACTGATTTTATGGATAAAGGACTTTTTAATGGACAGACCGCAGCATGTGTTTTTAAATGGTTTTAATTCCAGTTCAGTGGTTTTAAAAACAGGGCTCCCCCAGGGCTGTGTTTTGTCGCCGGTCCTGTTCTCTGCATATACCAATAACATCACCTGTAGCAGGGAGGGACTGAGGCTCATTAAATATGCAGACGACATGGCCCTGGTGGCACACATCACCAACTCCCAGGCCCTGACAACATACCAGCAAGAGGTTCACACATTGGTCCAAACCCTTGCTGGAAGTTCACTGGAGCTCAACGTTTTGAAAACCAAAGAATTATGCTGTGGGTCTTCAGGAAAAAGCCCAGAACTGTTCCAACCCTTGAAGATCCAGGGTCTGTCTGTGGAGCAGGTGGAGACTTTTAAATATCTTGGGACAGAGTTTGACACTGGCCTGTCCTTTGGACAACACGCA
The DNA here is from genome assembly GCA_024666655.1 of Dascyllus trimaculatus. Lineage (NCBI taxonomy): Eukaryota > Metazoa > Chordata > Actinopteri > Pomacentridae > Dascyllus > Dascyllus trimaculatus. The sequence continues at coordinate 6,909 of JAMOIN010001931.1, read as the reverse complement.
AACTCTGTCCACAAAAAGGCGCAACAGCGTCTCCACCTGCTCAGAAAGCTCCGTTCTTTTAACATCAGTAAAGACATTTTAACCCTTGTTTACAAGTCACTCATCCAATCCATGCTCACCTATAACATCGTAACCTGGTTCAACTTCCTCACCGTCAAACACAAAACAAAACTCTCCCGGATAATAAATCAGGCCAGCAAAATCACCCAAACAGCCCAAACCCCCCCTGTGTGAACTATATGGACGCTCAGTGATGAGGAAAGCCACCCTCATCACTGAGGACCCCTCACATCCCCTCCACCACTCCTTTATGCTTCTACCATCAGGCAGACGCTACAGAACCCCACTGGCCAGGAAAAACATTTACAAAAAATCCTTTATCCCCTCTGCAATAGCTGTTCTTAATAACACAAAATAGGCTGCACTGTGTTTTAGTTATTTCATGCGTTTTAATTGTTTTTATTTATTACACTGTGTTTTTAATGTTTTTAGTTAATTTATATGTTCTTTTATTCATTTCTTTTACTACAGTGTGTTTTTATCGTGTGAAGGTGTCTGTAATGCTTGAGTGCGGTTTTTGTTGTCCTCTAGCCGTGACAAAAGATGAATTTCTGTTTTTATTTGGAACAGACAATAAAGATATATTATTATTATTACAAAAATACACAAAATGATCACAAAAAGACAGAAAATGATCCCCAAAAGACACAAAAATACACAAAATGACCACAAAAAGAGAGAAAATGACCACAAAATACACAAAATGACCACAATAGGACAGAAAATAACGACAAAAATACACAAAATGACCACAAAAAGACACAAAACAGACAAATATCAGAAAATGATGTAAAGTGATCACATGATCAGACAAAATGAGCACAAAAGATCTAAAAATTACCAGAAAAAGATGGAAAACGACGACAACAACGTACAAGAGGACACAAAACGATGCACAAAAACCAAAAACAGGCTCAAATGTGACAAAAAGACACAAAACAAACACACAAACACACACAGTGAGCAGAGATGTCTGATGGTCGTCCTGCTGATGAAGCTGCTGTGATTGATCGCTTCATTTATTGTCTGAGGGCTCAATGTAATAAAGTCATTAGTGTCACTGTGTGTGTCAGTGTGTGTGTGTGTGTGTGTGTCTGTGTGTGTGTGTGTTGTGTGACCTCCCTCTCTGCGTCTGACAGCAGATTAATTGTCGTTTTCTCGTCTCTGCTGAGTCTCAGTTTGACTGAACTCAGCTGGTTGTCGCTTCACTGGACAGGAAGCTCTGGGACTTTTATTCTGAAAATCAGACCCTCGTTAGATTCTGTGGTTGTTTTGTGTCTTTGAACGTCTGTTTTTGGTCACTCAGCATCTTGTTGTGATCACCTGATGCCTGTTTGGGGTTTTGTGGTCGTCGGGTTTCTCTCTCTGGTTTTTTCTGGTCTGTTTTAAGCCTTTTGTTGTGTTTTGCATCTTTTTGTGTTCATTTTGTGACTTTTTCAGTTCATTCTCTGTCTTTTTGCGTCACCAACAGTCAGAAACAGACACTGGTATCCGATGGGTGGATCTCGGAGGAGTTTCCAGCTGCAGCAGCTGTCACTGATCTCCTCTGCAGGATCCTGCAGCGTGAACTGAGCTGAACTCTGGGGAAGCCGAGCGTCGCCTGGCGTTCTCTCCGGCTGCCAGCTGGCCGTCTCCACCTGGTTTCTGGACTTGGTTTTTGCCTGCCGGCCAGATTCTTCCTGCTCTCTGCAGTGCTATCAATAGAGCATCACATGACGGCCTGCTGGTCCATGTGAGGCTGCAGAGCTTCAGGCCGTCGCTGTTCTCGGTGTTTGTTCTGACCCGGCTCTGTCTGGTCCAACACTCTGCCTTCAACACAGATACGACTAAAACCATGTCTACAAGATAATAACAGTAAATAATGAACCAGTCATCAGACCTGTAGAGACTGGAATAACCGTCACGTTTTAAACCTGTAAACATGAACCAAGTCTGAGCTGATAAATCTTCATGTTTCATCAACGTTGCTTCAAAGTGCCAAGAAAAGAAAACCTCCACGGTCATTTTACAAAGTAGATCCCCCGATTCATGAAAGCCATCCAAGACCTGGGCGCAATCATCAAGCCATGATTGACTCGTCTGATCAGGTCTGAAATCATGTGATCATGTTTGAAATCATCTGATGACGTTTGAAATCATGTGATCACGTTTGAAATCATCTGATCACGTTTGAAATCATGTGATCTCGTTTGAAATCATGTGATCACGTTTGAAATCATGTGATCACGTTAAAATCATGTGATCACGTTTAAATCATGTGATCTCGTTTGAAATCATCTGATCATGTTTGAAATCATGTGATCATGTTTGAAATCATGTGATCAAATTTTAAATCATGTGATCACGTTTGAAATCATGTGATCATGTTTGAAATCATGTGATGACGTTTGAAGTCATGTGATCACGTTTGAAATCATGTGATCACGTTTGAAATCATGTGATCACGTTTGCAATCATGTGATGTTTGAAATCATGTGATGTTTGAAATCATGTGATGACGTTTGAAATCATGTGATCACGTTTGAAATCATATGATCACGTTTGAAATCATGTGGTGACGTTTGAAATCATGTGATCACGTTTGAAATCATGTGATGATGTTTGAAAACATGTGATCACGTTTAAATCATGTGATCACGTTAAAATCATGTGATCACGTTTAAATCATGTGATCACGTTTAAATCATGTGGTGACGTTTGAAATCATGTGATGTTTGAAATCATGTGATGACGTTTGCAATCATGTGATGACGTTTGAAATCTTGTGATCACGTTTGAAATCTTGTGATCACGTTTGAAATCATGTGATCACGTTTGAAATCATGTGATCACATTTGAAGTCTTGTGATCATGTTTGAAATCATGTGATCATGTTTGAAATCATGTGATCATGTTTGAAATCATGTGATCACATTTGAAGTCTTGTGATCATGTTTGAAATCATGTGATCACGTTTGAAATCATCTGATCACCTTTTAAATCTCCTGATCCTGTGTTGAATCCTCTGATCCTGTGTTGAATCCTCTGATCCTGTGTTGAATCCTCTGATCCTGTGTTGAATCCTCTGATCCTGTGTTGAATCCTCTGATCCTGTGTTGAATCCTCTGATCCTGTGTTGAATCCTGTGATCCTGTGTTGAATCTCCCTGGGTGGATCAGAACCACTGCAGAGCTGCCTCCAGCCCACTGATCCACTTCTGCTGCTGTGACCCATTTAAAGCTCAGAACTCACTTTTAGCCTCCTGGGCTCAGACTAACTGCCGGACAGATCCTCTCTGGACCGGATCCGCTGGTCCTCAGTCACAACCTGGATTCTGGTCCGGTCCTGAGGGATCTCCAGCCGTCCGTCCCATTTAGAGCAGCAGCAGCTCAGAGCCCAAAGCAGAGGACAGCTTATTATAGCTGCTGCTGTCGGCCTGATCTGGATTCAACACAGTGAACGAGTTTTAAGGAAGTAAGAAGATCCTGAAGGCTGCAGCAGCAAAGTAGAGTCATTCAGAGTCACTGTAGGGGCCTAATATCAACTGTTTAATGAGTCTTTGTTGTTGTTTTGTGTCTCTTTGTGGTTGTTTTGTGTCTCTTTGTTGTTGTTTTGTGTCTCTTTGTGGTTGTTTTGTGTCTCTTTGTTGTTGTTTTGTGTCTCTTTGTGGTTGTTTTGTGTCTCTTTGTTGTCGTTTTGTGTCTCTGTTGTTGTTTTGTGTCTCTTTGTGGTTGTTTTGTGTCTCTTTGTTGTTGTTTTGTGTCTCTTTGTTGTTGTTTTGTGTCTCTTTGTGGTTGTTTTTTGTCTCTTTGTGGTTGTTTTGTGTCTCTTTGTGGTTGTTTTGCGTCTCTTTGTTGTCGTTTTTTGTCTCTTTGTGGTTGTTTTGTGTCTCTTTGTGGTTGTTTTGCGTCTCTTTGTTGTTGTTTTGTGTCTCTTTGTGGTTGTTTTGTGTCTCTTTGTGGTTGTTTTGTGTCTCTTTGTTGTTGTTTTGTGTCTCTTTGTTGTCGTTTTGTGTCTCTTTGTTGTTGTTTTGTGTCTCTTTGTTGTCGTTTTGTGTCTCTTTGTGGTTGTTTTGTGTCTCTTTGTTGTTGTTTTGTGTCTCTTTGTGGTTGTTTTGTGTCTCTTTGTGGTTTTTTTGTGTCTCTTTGTGGTTGTTTTGTGTCTCTTTGTTGTTGTTTTGTGTCTCTTTGTTGTTTTGTGTCTCTTTGTTGTTGTTTTGTGTCTCTTTGTGGTTGTTTTGTGTCTCTTTGTGGTTGTTTGTGTCTCTTTGTTGTTTTGTGTCTCTTTGTGGTTGTTTTGTGTCTCTTTGTTGTTGTTTTGTGTCTCTTTGTGGTTGTTTTGTGTCTCTTTGTTGTTGTTTTGTGTCTCTTTGTTGTTGTTTTGTGTCTCTTTGTTGTCGTTTTGTGTCTCTTTGTTGTCGTTTTGTGTCTCTTTGTTGTCGTTTTGTGTCTCTTTGTGGTTGCTTTGTGTCTCTTTGTGGTTGCTTTGTGTCTCTTTGTTGTTGTTTTGTGTCTCTTTGTTGTTGTTTTGTGTCTCTTTGTGGTCGTTTTGTGTCTCTTTGTTGTCGTTTTGTGTCTCTTTGTGGTTGCTTTGTGTCTCTTTGTTGTTGTTTTGTGTCTCTTTGTGGTTGTTTTGTGTCTCTTTGTGGTTGTTTTGTGTCTCTTTGTTGTTGTTTTGTGTCTCTTTGTTGTTGTTTTGTGTCTCTTTGTTGTTTTGTGTCTCTTTGTTATTGTTTTGTGTCTCTTTGTTGTTGTTTTGTGTCTCTTTGTGGTTGTTTTGTGTCTCTTTGTTGTTGTTTTGTGTCTCTTTGTTGTTGTTTTGTGTCTCTTTGTTGTTGTTTTGTCTCTTTGTTGTTGTTTTGTGTCTCTTTGTTGTTGTTTTGTCTCTTTTGTTGTTGTTTTGTGTCTCTTTGTTGTTGTTTTGTTTCTTTGTTGTTGTTGTTGTATAACGCTGGTTGTTTTGTGTCTCTTTGTGTGGTTGTTTTTGTGTCTCTTTGTTGTTGTTTTTGTGTCTCTTTATTATTATTTATGTTTGTCTCTTTGTTGTTGTTTTTGTGTCTCTTTGTTGTTGTTTGTGTCTCTTTATTTGTCGTTTTGTGTCTCTTTGTTGTCGTTTTGTGTCTCTTTGTTGTCGTTTTTGTATCTCTTTGTGGTTGCTTTGTGTCTCTTTGTGGTTGCTGTCTCTTTGTTGTTGTACTGTTAATGAATATTATATTACTTATCTTTTGATTCGTTTCCATACTTCCTACATCTCCTCACTGTTCCATGCACAGCCTGCAGTTCAGTCAAAAAGCCCCTGAATTTTTGTCACATGATTGTTGGTCACAGTTGAGTTACTATTGGCTTCATGGTTTCATCACAGAATGTATATTTTTTGTATCCATTACAGTTAGAGCCAGCGGTTTCGCTTTGGGATTTTATTTTGAAATGAGTGATATAAGATATAATGCTTTTGATAAAAGTCACTATTTTAAGCTGAGATTTGGTAGTTTTCTGACAGAAAGGCAGACATGTTGATCGTGATGATTCAGTTTTTACAGTTTCGGTCTTTGATAATTTCTGAATATAACAAGCTTTTTTAGTTTGTGGGCTTCAGAGGATTAAAACTGAAAAGTCTCCAGTGAGCTAACTGGACGCAAACACAAGAGGCAGTTGACATATTACAGTGGCTGTCTGTGTGTACGCTCGTGACTTATGCTTGCAGAGGCACACAGTCTGCTTCTTTCTGGTTTTTGGGGGCGACGCAAAGAGACCAATGCAAATGTCCGTTTGAAAATCGAACCACCGCGAGCAGATGAAGACATTTACATCGTGCGCTCCCTCGCAGCCAAGCAGATACTATCACTCTGACCTTACAAAGTAGCACTTCAGGAGCAGGGATGTTTTGGCAGTGAGCGGCTAAGGCCCAGGAAGCAAAGCTAATTAGCACCAGCAGTTGAAATGCGGACAGAGTTCTAGGGGAAAAAAAAGAGAGAGAAATGTTTCTGGCAAAGCAATGGCCGAGGCAGCTTTTGCATTGCCTTGTAGAGAATTTTGTATTAATTAGCTCAGGTCTTTGGCAGAAAGCGCTGAGCCCGACGTGTAGGTATTCTATTCTCACCATCCTCTGGACAGCTTTCACACATCATCCAAGGAGGGCGATAATGAGGATGAATTTAAATTCCACCATAGGTCCTCTAAAGAAAGCCTTGCATTTTGAAATATTCAGCAGCTGAAAATTAATCTAACAGATAATAAGTTGTTAATCACAGAGGCTCGGACTTTTTAATCTACCCGTGAGAAAAGAGAGTGTTCACCTCAGTCCCCCCCAGAGAGAAGAGATGTTTCCGACAATGGCTTTCCAAACTGTGAGCCAGTAGCTTATTCTCTGTATTTACTCTAGAAAGGCTGGTGTTCAGAGGTAATGATAATAGTCAAGTATAGTTTTTGCATTTTCTTTCCTAGTCTACAGCTGTGATGCATCAGTATTTAGCTCCTCAAAAACCTCAGCCTCATTAAAGAATTCCCAGTTATTTCAGATAATAGGACGGGACATGGCTGCCACCAGTGACAGTTGATTGTCTGGTGTGATCTGTGGGATGGCAGGGTCTTATCAGGACGCCGCCATTCCCATTTGGAAAGCAGCGCTCCTTTAATTACGATTAATCCTGCGAAAAATGTAGCCAGTCATATCGCGCGTGTCTCACCGATCTCACCGAATGTGGTTGTCAGACATCGCTGCTGATGGAATCCAAGGGTGTTTCTTTTCAGACCACTTAGCTGTCACCCTGTTTACCAGAGTCTGATTCAGTGTGAATGGAGAGGGGCTGAAAAAACACATTTTCAGAGACCTGGGTAGCAAGATGGGAAGAGGGAGGAACGTACGCAGGAG
>JAMOIN010000933.1:0-51183 GCA_024666655.1 Dascyllus trimaculatus | reverse complement strand
GCCTGGCTGTCCAGCAGAACCTTTACACACCACTCCCCAGCACAGCCTGTCCACACGCCTCCCCAGCACCACTGCCCAGCACACCGGGCCCCCCAGCCAGGCTCAACCGGCTACCCAGCATGGAACACGGGGAACCCCAGCACCACAGCCCGCGTTGCTCTCCAGCAGAGCCTTTTGAAATCACTCCCCAGCACAGCCTGTCCACACGCCTCCCCAGCAGCACATCCCAGAACACCGGGCTCCCAAGCCCAGCTCACCGGGCTCCCCAGCACAGCACACGGGGCCCCCCAGCAGAGCCTGTTCACACCGCTCCCCAGCAGAGCCTGTCTACACGGCTCCCCAGCAGCACAGCCCAGCACGCCGGGTTCCCCAGCACAGCACACGGGGGCCCCAAGCACCACAGCCCGCCTGGCTCTCCATCAGAGCCTGTTCAAACCACTCCCCATCAGAGCCTGTCCACAGGGCTCCCCAGCAGCACAGCCTAGCACACCAGGCTCCCCAGCCCAGCTCACCGGGCTCCCCAGGACAGCACACGGGGGCCCCCAGCACCACAGCCTGGCTGGCTCTCCAGCAGAGCCTGTTCACACAGCTCCACAGAAGAGCCAGTATGCACGGCTCCCCAGCAGCACTGCCCAGCTCAGCAGGCTCCACAGCACAGCACACTGGGGCCCCCAGCACCACAGCCCGCCTGGCTCTCCATCATAGACTGTTCACACCGCTCCCCAGAAGAGCCTGTTCACTCCGCTCCCCAGCAGAGCCTGTCTACACGGCTCCCCAGCACCACAGCCCACCACACCGGGCTCCCCAGCCCAGCACACCGGGCTCCACAGCCCAGCTCACCGGGCTCCCCAGCACAGCACACGGGGTCCCCCAGCACCACAGCCCGCCTGGCTCCCCAGCAGAGCCTGTTCAAACCACTCCCCAGAAGTCCCTGTCCACACGGCTCCCCAGCAGCACAGCCTAGCACAGCACACGGGGGCCCCGGCCAAGATCACCGGGCTCCCGATCACAGCACACGGGGGCCACCAGCACCACATCCCGCCTGGCTCTCCATCATTGCCTGCTCACACCACTACCCTGCAGAGCCTATTGAAACCACTCCCCAGCAGAGCCTGTCCACACGGGTCCCCAGCACCACAGCCCAGCACACCGGGCTCCCCAGCCCAGCTCACCGGGCTCCCCAGCAAAGCACACGGGGGCCCACAAAGCCACAGCCCGCCTGGCTCTCCATCTGAGCCTGTTCACACCGCTCCCCAGCAGAGCCTGTCCACACGGCACCCAAGCACCACAGCCCAGCACACCGGGCTCCACAGCCCAGCACACCGGGCTCCCCAGCCCAGCTCACCGGGCCGCCCAGCACAGCACAAGGGGGCCCCCAGCACTTCAGCCCGCCTGGCTCTCCATATGAGCTTGTTCACACCGCTCCGCAGCAGAGCCTGTCTACACGGCTCCCCAGCACCACAGCCCAGCACACCGGGCTGCCCAGCCCAGCTCACCGGCCTCCACAGCACAGTACACAGGGCCCCACAGCACCACAGCCCGGCTGGCTCTCCAGCAGAGACTGTTCAAACCACTCCCCAGCAGAGCCTGTCCACACGGCTCCTCAGCAGAGCCTGTCCACACGGCTCCCCAGCAGAACTGCCCAGAACACCGGGCTCCCCAGCCCAGCTGAACGGGCTCCCCAGCAAAGCACATGGGGGCCCCCAGCACCACAGCCCGCCTGGCTCTCCATCAGAGCCTGTTCACACCGCTCCCCAGCAGAGACTGTCCATACGGCTTCCCAGCACCTCAGCCCAGCACACCGGGCACCCAAGCACAGCACACGGGGGCCCCCAACACCACAGCCGGCCTGGCTTTCCATCAGAGCCTTTACACACCGCTCCCAAGCAGAGCGTGTCTACACGGCTCCCCAGCAACACAGCCCAGCACACGGGGCTCCCCAGCCCAGCCTACCGGGCTCCCCAGCACCACAGTCCAGCACACCGGGCCCCCCAGCACCACAGCCCGCCTGGCTCTCCATCAGAACCTGTTCAAACCACTCCCCAACAGAGCCGGTCCACACGGCTCCCCAGCAGCACAGCCCAGCACACTGGCCTCCCCAGCCCAGCTCACCGGGCTCCCCAGCACAGCACACGGTTCCCCAGCAGGACAGCCCAGCACACCGGGCTCCCCAGCACCACAGCCCAGCACACGGGGCTCCCCAGCCCAGCACGCCGGGCTCGCCAGCACAGATCACGGGGCCCCCCAGCACCACAGCCCGCCCTGGCTCTCCATCAGAGCCTGTTCAAACCACTCCCCAGGAGAGCCTGTCCACACGGCTCCCCAGCAGCACAGCCCAGCACACCGGGCTCAAAAGCCCAGCTCACCGGGCTCCCCAGTACAGCACACGGGGGCCCCCAGCACCACACCCCGCCTGGCTCTCCATCAGAGCCTGTTCACAAAGCTCCCCAGAAGTGCCTGTCTACACGGCTCCCCAGCAGCCCCACACACCGCAACACAGCCCGCCTGGCTCTCCATCAGAGCCTGTTCACACGGCTCCCCAGCAGACGCTGTCCACACGGCACCCCAGCAGCTCAGCCCAGCACAACGGGCTCCGCAACCCAACTCACCGGGCTTCTGAGCACAGCACACGGGGCCACCCAGCACCACAGCCAGCCTGGCTCTCCATCAGAGCCTTTTCACACCGCTTCCCAGCAGACCCTGTCCACACGGCACCCAAGCAGCTCAGCCCAGCATTCCGGGCTCCCCATCCCAGCTCACTGGGCTACCGAGCAGAGCACACGGGGGGCCCCCAGCACCACAGCCCGCCCGGCTCTCCATCAGAGCCTGTTAACACCGCTTCCCAGCAGACCCTGTCCACACGGCACCCCAGCAGCTCAGCCCAGCACACCGGGCACCGCAGCCCAGCTAACCGGGCTACCGAGCACAGCACACTGGGGCCCCCCAGCACCACAGCCCGCCTGGCTCTCCATCGGAGCCTTTTCACACCGCTTCCCAGCAGACCCTCTACACACGGCACCCCAGCAGCTCAGCCCAGGACACCGGGCTCCCCAGCACAGCAGACGGGGCCCCCCAGCACCACAGCCCGAATGGCTCCAGAGCAGAGCCTGTCTACACGGCTCCCCAGCAGCACAGCCCAGCACACCGCAGCACAGCCCGCCTGGCTTTCCAGCAGAGCCTGTCCACACCGCCCCCCAGAAGAGCCTGTCCACACGGCTCCCCAGCACCACAGCCCAGCACACCGGGCTCCAAAGCACAGCACACGGGGGCCCACAGCACCACAGCCAGCCTGGCTCTCCTGCATAGCCTGTTTACAACGCTCCCCAGCAGAGCATGTCTACACGCCTCCCCAGCACCACAGCCCAGCACACCGGGCTCCCCAGCCAAGCACACCGGGCTCCCCAGCACAGCACACGGGGGCCCCCAGCACCACAGCCCGCCTGGCTCTCCATCAGAGCCTGTTCACACCGCTCCCCAGCCGAACATGTCTACACGGCTCCCCAGCAGCACAGACCAGCTCACCGGTCTCCCCAGCACATCACACGGTGGCCACCAGCAACACAGCGCGCCTTGCTCTCCAGCAGAGCCTGTTCAAACCGCTCCCCAGCAGAGCCTGTCTACACGGCTTTCCAGCAGCACAGCCCAGCACACCGCAGCACAGCCCACCTGGCTCTCCAGCAGAGCCTGTTCACACCGCTCCCAAGCAGAGCCTGTCCACGCGGCTCCCCAGCAGAGCACCCCAGCACACCGGGCTCCCCAGCCCAGCTCACTGGTCTCCCCAGCACAGCACACGGGGGCCCCCAGAACCACAGCCCGCCTGTTTCTCCAGCAGAACCTGTTCAAACAACTACAAAGCACAGCCTGTCCACACGGCTCCCCAGCAGCACAGCCCAGCACACCGGGCTCCCCAGCCCAGCATACGGGGGCCCCCAGCACCACAGCGCGCCTGGCTCTCCAGCAGAGCCTTTTCAAGCCACTCCCCAGCAGAGCCTTTCCACTGGGCTCCCCAGCAGCACAGCCCAGGACACCGGGCTCCCCAGCCCAGCTCACCGGGCTCCTCAGCACAGCACACGGGGCCCCCCAGCACCACAGCCCGAATGGCTCCCCAGCAGAGCCTGTCTACACAGCTCCCCAGCACCACAGCCCTGCACACCGGGCTCCCCAGCCCAGCACACCGGGCTTCCCAGCCCAACACACCGGGATCCCCAGCCAAGCTCAACGGGCTCCCCAGCACAGCACACGTGGGCCCACAGCACCACAGCCCGCCTGGCTCTCCATCAGAGCCTGTTCACAGCACTCCGCAGCAGAGCCTGTCTACACGGCTCCCCAGCACCACAGCCCAGAACACCGGGCTCCCCAGCACTACAGCCCAGCACACGGGGCTCCCCATCCCAGTACACTGGGCTCCCGAGCACAGCACACGGGGCCCCCCAGCACCACAGCCCGCCTGGCTCTCCATCCGAGCCTGTTCACACCGCTCCGCAGCAGAGCCTGTCTACACGGCTCCCCAGCACCAAAGCCCAGCACACCGGGCTCCCCAGCACAGCACACGGGGCACCCCAGCACCACAGCCCGCCTGGCTCTCCATCAGAGCCTGTTCACACCGCTCCGCAGCAGAGCCTGTCTACACGGCTGCCCAGCACCACAGCCCAGTACAACGGGCTCCCCAGCCCAGCTCACCGGGCTCCCCAGCACTGCTCACGGGGCCCCCCTGCACCACAGCCCGCCTGGCTCTCCAGCAGAGACTGTTCAAACCACTCCCCAGCAGAGCCTGTCCACACGGCTCCCCAGCACCACAGCCCAGCACACCGGGCTCCCCAGCACAGCACACGGGGCACCCCAGCACCACAGCCCGCCTGGCTCTCCATCAGAGCCTGTTCACACCGCTCCCCAGCAGAGCCTGTCCACACGGCACCCAAGCACCACAGCCCAGCACACCGGGCTCCACAGCCCAGCACACCGGGCTCCCCAGCCCAGCTCACCGGGCCGCCCAGCACAGCACAAGGGGGCCCCCAGCACTTCAGCCCGCCTGGCTCTCCATATGAGCTTGTTCACACCGCTCCCCAGCAGAGCCTGTCTACACGGCTCCCCAGCACCACAGCCCAGCACACCGGGCTGCCCAGCCCAGCTCACCGGCCTCCACAGCACAGTACACAGGGCCCCACAGCACCACAGCCCGCCTGGCTCTCCAGCATAGACTGTTCAAACCACTCCCCAGTAGAGCCTGTCCACACGGCTCCTCAGCATAGCCCGTCCACACGGCTCCCCAGCAGAACAGCCCAGAACACCGGGCTCCCCAGCCCAGCTGAACGGGCTCCCCAGCAAAGCACATGGGGGCCCCCAGCACCACAGCCCGCCTGGCTCTCCATCAGAGCCTGTTCACACCGCTCCCCATCAGAGCCTGTCCATACGGCTTCCCAGCACCTCAGCCCAGCACACCGGGCACCCAAGCACAGCACACGGGGGCCCCCAACACCACAGCCGGCCTGGCTTTCCATCAGAGCCTTTTCACACCGCTCCCAAGCAGAGCGTGTCTACACGGCTCCCCAGCAACACAGCCCAGCACACCGGCCTGCCCAGCCCAGCCTACCGGGCTCCCCAGCACCACAGTCCAGCACACCGGTCCCCCCAGCACCACAGCCCGCCTGGCTCTCCATCAGAGCCTGTTCAAACCACTCCCCAACAGAGCCGGTCCACACGGCTCCCCAGCAGCACAGCCCAGCACACTGGCCTCCCCAGCCCAGCTCACCGGGCTCCCCAGCACAGCACACGGTTCCCCAGCAGCACAGCCCAGCACACCGGGCTCCCCAGCACCACAGCCCAGCTCACTGGGATCCCCAGCACAGCACACGGGGCCCCCCAGCACCACATCCCACCTGGCTCTCCATCAGAGCCTTTTCACACCGCTCCCCAGCAGAGCCTGTCCACACAGCTCCCCAGCAGCACAGCCCAGCACACCGGAATCCCCAGCCAAGCTCACCGGGCTCCCTAGCACAGCACACGAGGGCCCCCGGCACCACAGCCCGCCTGGCTATCCAGCAGAGTCTCTTCACATCGCTCCCCAGCAGAGCCTTTCCACACGGCTCCCCAGCAGCACAGCCCAGCACACCGGGCTCCATAGCCGATCTCACCGGGCTCCGCAGCACAGCACACGGAGCCCCCCAGCACCACAGCCCAGCACACCGGGCTCCCCAGCACAGCACACTGGTCTCCCCAGCACAGCTCACGGGGCCCCCCAGTACAGCACACGGTGGTCCACACCATCACAGCCCGCCTGGCTCTCCATCAGAGCGTGTTCACACCGCTCCCCAACACAGCCTGTCTACACGGCTCCCCATCATCACAGCCCAGCACACCGGGCTCCCCAGCCCAGCTCACCGGGCTCCCCAGCACTGCACACGGGGCCCCCCAGCACCACAGCCCGCCTGGCTCTCGAGCAGAGCCTGTTCAAACCTCTCCCCAGCAGAGCCTGTCCACACGGCTCCCCAGCACCACAGCCCAGCACACCGGGCTCCCCAGCCCAGCACACCGGGCTCCCCAGCACCATAGCCCAGCACACCGGGCTACCCAGCCCAACTCATCGGGCTCCCCAGCACAGCACACGGGGCCCCCCAGCACAGCACACGGGGCCCCCCAGCACAGCACACGGGGCTTCCCAGCACAGCACACGGGGCTCCCTAGCCCAGCACACCGGGCTCCATAGCCGATCTCACCGGGCTCCGCAGCACAGCACACGGGGCCCCCCAGCACCACAGCCCAGCACACCGGGCTCCCCAGCACAGCACACGGGGCTCCCCAGCACAGCACACGGGGGACCCCAGCAACACAGCCCGCCTGGCTCTCCAGCAGAGCCTGTTCAAAACACTCCCCAGCAGAGCCTGTCCACACGGCTCCCCAGCAGCACAGCCCAGGACACCGGGCTCCCCAGCACAGCACACGGGGGCCCCCAGCACAGCACACGGAGGGCCCCCAGCACCACAGCCCGCCTGGCTCTCCAGCACAGCCTGTTCAAACCAATCCCAAGCACAGCCTGTCCACACGCCTCCCCAGCAGCACATCCCAGCACACCGGGCTCCCCAGCCCAGCTCACCGGGCTACCCAGCAAAGCACACGGGGCCCCCCAGCACCACAGCCCCCCTGGCTCTCCATCAGAGCCTGGTCACAGCGCTCCGCAGCAGAGTCTGTCCACACGGCTCCCCAGCAGCACAGCCCACCACACCGGGCTCCCCAGCCAAGCTCACCGGGCTCCCCAGAATAGCACATTGATGCCCCCAGCACCACAGCCCGCCAGACTCCCCATCAGAGCCTGTTCACACCGCTCCTCAGCAGAGCCTGTCCACACGGCTCGCCAGTACCACAGCCCAGCACACAGGGCTCACCAGCACAGCTCACGGGGCCCCCCAGTAAAGCACACGGTGGTCCACACCATCACAGCCCGCCTGGCTCTCCATCATAGCGTGTTCACACCGCTCCCCAGCACAGCCTGTCTACACGGCTCCCCATCATCACAGCCCAGCAAACCGGGATCCCCAGCCCAGCTCACCGGGCTCCCCAGCACTGCACACGGGGCCCCCCAGCACCACAGCCCGCCTGGCTCTCGAGCAGAGCCTGTTCAAACCTCTCCCCAGCAGAGCCTGTCCACACGGCTCCCCAGCACCACAGCCCAGCACACCGGGCTCCCCATCCCAGCTCTACGAGATCCACAGCACAGCACACGGGGCCGCCCAGCACCACAGCCCCCCTGGCTCTCCATCAGAGCCTGTTCACTCCGCTCCCCAGCAGAGCCTGTTCAAACCACTCCCCAGCAGAGCCTGTACACACGGCACCGCAGCACCACAGCCCACCACACCGGGCTCCCCAGCACAGCACACGGGGCCCCCCAGCACAGCACACGGGGCTTCCCAGCACAACAGCCCGCCTGGCTCTCCATCAGAGCCTGTTCACTACGCTCCCCAGCAGAGCCTGTTCAAACCACTCGCCAGCAGAGCCTGTCCACACGGTTGGCCAGCACCACAGCCGAGCACACCGGGATCCCCAGCACAGCACACGGGGGCCCCCAGCATCACAGCCCGAATGGCTCCCCAGCAGAGCCTGTCTACACGGCTCCCCAGCAGCACAGCCCAGCACACCGCAGCACAGCCCGCACGGCTCTCCATCAGAGCCTGTTCAAACCGCTCCCCATCAGATCCTGTCCACACGGCTCCCCAGCACCACAGCCCGCCTGGCTCTAAATCAGAGCCTGTTCAAACAGCTCCCCAGCACCACAGCCCAGCACACCAGGCTCCCCAGCCAAGCTCAACGGGCTCCCCAGCACAGCACACGGGGGCCCCCAGCACCACAGCCTGCCTGGCTGTCCAGCAGAACCTTTACACACCACTCCACAGCACAGCCTGTCCACACGCCTCCCCAGCACCACTGCCCAGCACACCGGGCTCCCCAGCCAGGCTCAACCGGCTCCCCAGCATGGAACACGGGGACCCCCAGCACCACAGCCCGCGTTGCTCTCCTGCAGAGCCTTTTGAAATCACTCCCCAGCACAGCCTGTCCACACGCCTCCCCAGCAGCACAGCCCAGAACACCGGGCTCCCAAGCCCAGCTCACCGGGCTCCCCATCACAGCACACGGGGCACCCCAGCAGAGCCTGTCTACACGGTTGGCCAGCACCACAGTCCAGTACACCGGGCTCCCCAGCCCACCTCACCGTGCCCCCCAGCACAGCACACGGGGGCCCCCAACACCACAGCCCGCCTGGCTCTCCAACAGAGCCTGTTCACACCACTCCCCAGCAAAGCCTTTCTACAAAGCTCCCCAGCACCACAGCACAGCACACCGGGCTTACCAGCCAAGCTCAACGGGCTCCTGAGCACAGCACACGGGCGCCCCCAGCACCACAGCCCGCCTGCTCTCCATCAGAGCCTGTTCACACCCGTCCGCAGCAGAGCCTGTCTACACGGCTCCGAAGCACAAAAGCCCAGCACTCCGGGCTCCCCAGCCCAGCTCACAGGGCTCCCCAGCACAGCACACGGGGCCCCCCAGCACCACAGCCCGCCTGGCTCTCCAGCAGAGCCTGTTCAAACCAGTCCCCAGCAGAGCCTGTCCACACAACTCCCCAGCACCACAGCCCAGCACACCGGGCTCCTCGGCCCAGCTAACCGGGCTCCCCAGCACAGCACACGGGGGCCCGCAGCACAGCTCACCGGGCTCCCCAGCACAGATCACGGGGCCCCCCAGCACCACAGCCCGCCTGGCTCTCCATCAGAGCCTGTTCAAACCACTCCCCAGGAGAGCCTGTCCACACGGCTCACCAGCAGCACAGCCCAGCACACCGGGCTCCCCAGCCCAGCTCACCGGGCTCCCCAGTACAGCACACGGGGGCCCCCAGCACCACACCCCGCCTGGCTCTCCATCAGAGCCTGTTCACAAAGCTCCCCAGAAGTGCCTGTCTACACGGCTCCCCAGCTGCCCCGCACACCGCAGCACAGCCCGCCTGGCTCTCCATCAGAGCCTGTTCACACGGCTCCCCAGCAGACGCTGTCTACACGGCACCCCAGCAGCTCAGCCCAGCACAACTGGCTCCGCAGCCCAGTTCACCGGGCTTCTGAGCACAGCACACGGGGCCGCCCAGCACCACAGCCCGCCTGGCTCTCCATCAGAGCCTTTTCACACCGCTTCCCAGCAGACCCTGTCCACACGGCACCCCAGCAGCTCAGCCCAGCATTCCGGGCTCCCCATCCCAGCTCACCGGGCTACCGAGCACAGCACACGGGGGCCCCCAGCACCACAGCCCGCCCGGCTCTCCATCAGAGCCTGTTAACACCGCTTCCCAGCAGACCCTGTCCACACGGCACCCCAGCAGCTCAGCCCAGCACACCGGGCACCGCAGCCCAGCTAACCGGGCTACCGAGCACAGCACACTGGGGCCCCCCAGCACCACAGCCCGCGTGGCTCTCCATCAGAGCCTTTTCACACCGCTTCCCAGCAGACCCTCTACACACGGCACCCCAGCAGCTCAGCCCAGCACACCGGGCTCCCCAGCAAAGCAGACGGGGCCCCCCAGCACCACAGCCCGAATGGCTCCAGAGCAGAGCCTGTCTACACGGCTCCGCAGCAGCACAGCCTAGCACACCGCAGCACAGCCCGCCTGGCTTTCCAGCAGAGCCTGTCCACACCGCCCCCCAGAAGAGCCTGTCCACACGGCTCCCCAGCACCACAGCCCAGCACACCGGGCTCCAAAGCACAGCACACGGGGGCCCACAGCACCACAGCCAGCCTGGCTCTCCAGCATAGCCTGTTTACAACGCTCCCCAGCAGAGCCTGTCTACACGGCTCCCCAGCACCACAGCCCAGCACACCGGGCTCCCCAGCCAAGCTCACCGGGCTCCCCAGCACAGCACACGGGGGCTCCCAGCACCACAGCCCGCCTGGCTCTCCATCAGAGCCTGTTCACACCGCTCCCCAGCCGAACATGTCTACACGGCTCCCCAGCAGCACAGCCCAGCTCACCGGTCTCAACAGCACATCACACGGTGGCCACCAGCAACACCGCGCGCCTTGCTCTCCGGCAGAGCCTGTTCAAACCGCTCCCCAGCAGAGCCTGTCTACACGGCTTTCCAGCAGCACAGCCCAGCACACCGCAGCACAGCCCACCTGGCTCTCCAGCAGAGCCTGTTCACACCGCTCCCAAGCAGAGCCTGTCCACGCGGCTCCCCAGCAGAACACCCCAGCACACCGGGCTCCCCAGCCCAGCTCACTGGTCTCCCCAGCACAGCACACGGGGGCCCCCAGAACCACAGCCCGCCTGTTTCTACAGCAGAACCTGTTCAAACCACTCCCAAGCACAGCCTGTCCACACGGCTCCCCAGCAGCACAGCCCAGCACACCGGGCTCCCCAGCCCAGCATACGGGGGCCCCCAGCACCACAGCGCGCCTGGCTCTCCAGCAGAGCCTTTTCAAGCCACTCCCCAGCAGAGCCTTTCCACAGGGCTCCCCAGCAGCACAGCCCAGGACACCGGGCTCCCCAGCCCAGCTCACCGGGCTCCCCAGCACAGCACACGGGGCCCCCAGCACCACAGCCCGAATGGCTCCCCAGCAGAGCCTGTCTACACAGCTCCCCAGCACCACAGCCCTGCACACCGGGCTCCCCAGCCCAGCACACCGGGCTCCCCAGCCCAACACACCGGGATCCCCAGCCAAGCTCAACGGGCTCCCCAGCACAGCACACGTGGGAAAACAGCACCACAGCCCGCCTGGCTCTCCATCAGAGCCTGTTCACAGCGCTCCGCAGCAGAGCCTGTCTACACGGCTCCCCAGCACCACAGCCCAGCAAACCGGGCTCCCCAGCCCAGCTCACCGGGCTCCCCAGCACGGCACACGGGGCCCCCCAGCACAACAGCCCGCCTGGCTGTCCAGCAGAGCCTGTTCACACCGCTCCCCAGCAGAGCCTGCCTACACGGCTCCCCAGCACCACAGCCCAGTACACCGGGCTCCCCAGCCCAGCTCACCCGGCTCCCCAGCACAGAAAAGGGGGCCCCCAAGCACAACAGCCCGCCTGGCTCTCCATCAGAGCCTGTTCAAACCACTCCCATGCAGAGCCTGTCCACACGGCTCCCAAGCAGCACAGCCCAGCAAACCGGGCTCCTCCGCCCAGCTCACCGGGGTCCCCAGCACAGCAAACGGGGGCCCCCCAGCACCACAGCACACCTGGCTCTCAATCAGATCCTGTTCACACCGCTCCCCAGCAGAGCCGGTCCACACGCCTCCCCAGCAGCACAGCCCAGCACACCGGGCTCCGCAGCCCAGCTCACCGGGCTCCCCACCACAGAACACGGTGCCCCCCAGCACCACAGCCCGCCTGGCTCTCCATCAGAGCCTGTTCACACAGCTCCCCAGCACAGCCTTTCCACACGGCTCACCAGCACCACAGCCCAGCACACCGGCCTCCCCAGCACAGCACACGGGGCCCCCCAGCAATACAGCCTGCCTGGCTCTGCATCAGAGCCTGTTCACACCGCTCCGCAGCAGAGCCTGTCTACACGGCTCCCCAGCACCAAAGCCAAGAACACCGGGCTCCCCAGCCCCGCTCACCGGGCTCCCCAGCACAGCACACGGGGCCCCCCAGAACCACAGCCCGCCTGGCTCTCCATCAGAGCGTTTTCACACCGCTCCCCAGCAGAGCCTGTCCACACGGCTCCCCAGCACCACAGCCCGCCTGGCTCTCCTGCAGAGCCTTCTCAAACCACTCCCCAGCACAGCCTGTCCACACGGCTCCCCAGCACCACAGCCCAGCACACCGGGCTCCCCAGCACCACAGCCCAAATGGCTCGCCAGCAGACCCTGTCTACACGGCTCCCCATCACCACAGTCCAGCACACCGGGCTACCCAGCACCACAGCCCAGCACACGGGGCTCCCCAGCCCAGCTCACAGGGCTCCCAAGCACAGCACACGGGGGCCCCCAGCACCAGAGCCCGCCTGGCTCTCCAGCAGAGCCTTTTCAAACCAATCCCCACCAGAGCCTGTCCACACGGCTACCCAGCACAGCAGCCTAGCACACCGGGCTCCCCAGCACAGCTCAACGGGGTCACCAGCACAGCACACGGGGCCCACCAGCACCACAGCCTTCCTGGCTCTCCATCAGTGCCTGTTCACACCGCTCCGCAGCAGAGCCTGTCGACACGGCTCCCCAGCACCATAGCCCAGCACACCGGGCTCCCCACCCCAGCTCACCGGGCTCCCAAGCACAGCACACGGGGCCCCCCAGGACCACAGCCCGCCTTGCTCTCCAGCAGAGCCTATTCAAACCAATCCCCACCAGAGCTTGTCCACACGGCTCCCCAGCACAGCAGCCTAGCACACCGGGCTCCCCAGCACAGCTCAACGGGCTCACCAGCACAGCACACGGGGCCCACCAGCACCACAGCCTGCCTGGCTCTCAATCAGAGCTTGTTCACACCACTCCGCAGAAGAGCCTGTCTACACGGCTCCCCAGCACCACAGTCCAGCACACCGGGCTCCCCAGCCCAGCTCAACGGGCTCCCCAGCACAGCACACGGGGCCGCCCAGCACCACAGCCCGCCTGACTCTCCATCAGAGCCTGTTCACTCCGCTCCCCAGCAGAGCCTGTTCAAACCACTCGCCAGCATAGCCTGTAGACACGGCTCCCCAGCACCACAGCCCAACACACCGGGCTCCCCAGCCCAGCTCAAAGGGCTCCCCAGCACAGCACACGGGGCCCCCCAGCACCACAGCCCGCCTGACTCTCCATCAGAGCCTGTTCAACCCTCTCCCCATCAGAGCCTGTCCACACGGCTTCCCAACACCACAGCCCAGCACACTGGGCTCCGAAGCCCAGCTCACTGGGCTCCCGAGCACAGCACACGGGCGCCCCCAGCACCACAGCCCGGCTGGCTCTCCATCAGAGCCTTTTCACACCGCTCCCCGGCAGAGCCTGTCCACACAGCTCCCCAGCAGCACAGCCCAGCACACCGGGCTCCGAAGCCCACCTCACTGGACTCCCCTCCACACGGGGGCCCCCAGCAACACAGCGCGCCTTGCTCTCCAGCAGAGCCTGTTCACACCGCTCCCCAGCAGAGCCTGTCTACACGGCTCCGCAGCAGCACAGCCTAGCACACCGCAGCACAGCCCGCCTGGCTATCCAGCAGAGCCTGTCCACACCGCCCCCCAGCAGAGCCTGTCCACACCACCCCCCAGCAGAGCCTGTCCACACGGCTCCCCAGCACCACAGCCCAGCACACCGGGCTCCCCAGCACAGCACACGGGGGCCCACAGCACCACAGCCCGCCTGGCTCTCCAGCAGAGCCTGTTTACAACGCTCCCCAGCAGAGCCTGTCTACACGGCTCCCCAGCACCACAGCCCAGCACACCGGGCTCCCCAGCCAAGCTCACCGGGCTCCCCAGCACAGCACACGGGGGCCCCCAGCACCACAGCCCGCCTGGCTCTCCATCAGAGCCTGTTCACACCGCTCCCCAGCCGAACATGTCTAC
The DNA here is from genome assembly GCA_024666655.1 of Dascyllus trimaculatus. Lineage (NCBI taxonomy): Eukaryota > Metazoa > Chordata > Actinopteri > Pomacentridae > Dascyllus > Dascyllus trimaculatus. Next base: position 37,180 of record JAMOIN010000933.1, on the reverse strand, counting down.
ACGGCTCCCCAGCAGCACAGCCCAGCTCACCGGGCTCCCCAGCAAAGCACACGGGGGCCCCCAACACCACAGCCCGCCTGGCTTTCCATCAGAGCCTGTTCACACCGCTCCCCAGCAGAGCCTGTCCACACGGCTCCCCAGCCCCACAGCCCAGCACACCGGGCTCCCCAGCCCAGCTCACCGGGCTCCCCAGCACAGCATACGGGGGCCCCCAGCAACACAGCGTGCCTTACTCTCCAGCAGAGCCTGTTCAACCCTCTCCCCAGCAGAGCCTGTCTACGCGGCTCCCCAGCAGCACAGCCCAGCTCACCGGGCTCCCCAACACAGCACACGGGGGCCCCAAGCACCACAGCCCGGCTGGCTCTCCATCAGAGCCTGTTCACACCGCTCAACAGCACAGCCTGTCTACACTGCTCCCCATCACCACAGCCCAGCACCCAGGGATCCCCAGCCCAGCTCACCGGGCTACTGAGCACAGCTCACGGGGCCCCCCAGCACCACAGCCCGCCTGGCTCTCCATCAGGGCCTGTTCACACCCCTCCGCAGCAGAGCCTGTCTACACGGCTCCCCAGCACAAAAGCCCAGCTCACCGAGCTCCCCAGCCCAGCTCACCGGGCTCCCCAGCACAGCACACGAGGGCCCCCCAGCATCACAGCCTGCCTGGCTCTCCAGAAGAGACTTTTCAAACCACTCCCCAGCAGAGCCTGTCCACACCGCTCGCCAGCACAACAGCCCAGCACAGCGGGCACCCCGGCAAAGCTGACCGGGCTACCCAGCACAGAACACGGGGGCCACCAGCACCACAGCCCGCCTGGCTCTCCATCAGAGACTGTTCACTCCGCTCCCCAGCAGAGCTTGTCTGCACGGCTCCCCAGCACCACAGCCCAGCACACCGGGCTCCCCAGCACCACAGCCCAGCACACGGGGCTCCCCAGCCCAGCACACCGGGCTCCCGAGCACGGCACACGGGGGCCCCCAACACAGCACACGGGGGCCCCCAGCACCACAGCCCGCCTGGCTCTCCAAAGCCTGTCCACTCGGCTCCCCAGCAGCACAGCCCAGCACACCGGGCTCCCCAGCCAGGCTCAACGGGCTCCCCAACACAGCACACGGGGCCCCCCAGCAGAGCCTGTCTCCACAGTTGGCCAGCACCACAGCCCAGCACACCGGGCTCGCCAGCCAAGCTTACCGGGCCCCCCAGCACAGCACACGGGGGCCCCCAGCACCACAGCCCGCCTGGCTCTCCATAAGAGCCTGTTCACACAGCTCCGCAGCAGAGCCTGTCAACACGGTTCCCCAGCACCACAGCCCAGAACACCGGGCTCCCCAGTCCAGCTCAACGGGCTCCCGAGCACAGCACACGGGGGCCCCCAGCACCACAGCCCGCCTGGCTCTCCATCAGAGCCTGTTCACACCGCTCCCCAGCAGAGCCTGTCTACACGGTTCGCACGCACCACAGCCCAGCACACCGGGCTCCCCAGCCCAGCTAAACGGGCTCCCCAGCACAGCACACGGGGGCCCCCAGCACCAAAGCCCGCCTGGCTCTAAATCAGAGCATGTTCAACCCTCTCCACAGCAGAGCCTGTTCAAAAGATTCCCCAGCACCACAGCCCAGCACACCGGGCTCCCCAGCCCAGCTCAACAGGCTCCCCAGCACCACAGCCCACCTGGCTCTCCATCAGAGCCTGTTCACTCCGCTCCCCAGCAGAGCCTGTCCACACGGCTCCCCAGCACCACAGCCCAGCACACCGGGCTCCCCGGCCCAGCACACCGGGCTCCCCAGCACGACAGCCCAGCACACGGGCCTCCCCAGCCCAGCACACCGGGCTCCCCAGCACAGCACACGGGGCCGCCCAGCACATGAGCCCGCATGGCTCTCCATCAGAGCCTGTTCAAACCACTCCCCAGCAGAGCCTGTCCACACGGCAATCCAGCACCACAGCCAAGCATACCGGGCTCCCCAGCCCAGCTCACCGGGCTCCCCAGCGCAGCACACGGGGGCCCCCAAAACCACAGCCCGCGTTGGTCTCCAGCAGAGCCTGTTCAAACCACTCCTCAGCAGAGCCTTTCCACACTGCTCCCCTGCACCACAGCCCAGCACACCGCAGCACAGCCCGCCTGGCTCTCCAGAAGAGCCTGTCCACACGGCTCCCCAGCAGAGCCTATCCATAGGCTCCCCAGCACCACAGCCCAGCACACCGGGCTCCCAAGCACAGCACACGGGGCCCCCCAGCACCACAGCCCGCCTTGCTCTCCATCAGGGCCTGTTCAACCCTCTTCCCAGCAGAGCCTGTTCACACCGCTCCCCAGCAGAGTCTGTCCACACGGCTCCCCAGCACCACAGCCCAGCACACCGGGCTCCCCAGCCCAGCACACCGGGCTCCCCAGCACCATAGCCCAGCACACCGGGCTACCCAGCCCAACTCATCGGGCTCCCCAGCACAGCACACGGGGCCCCCCAGCACAGCACACGGGGCTACCCAGCTCAACAGCCCGCCTGGCTCTCCATCAGAGCCTGTTCAACCCTCTCCCCAGCAGAGCCTGTCCACACGACTTCCCAACACCACAGCCCAGCGCACTGGGCTCCGAAGCCCAGCTCACTGGGCTCCCGAGTACAGCACACGGGGGCCCCCAGCACCACAGCCCGTATGGCTCTCCATCAGAGCCTGTTCACACCGTTCAACAGCACAGCCTGTCTACACGGCTCGCCATCACCACAGCAAAGCACACAGGGATCCCCAACCCAGCACACCGGGCTCCAGATCACGGCACACTGGGCCCCCCAGCACCACAACCCGCCTGGCTCTCCATCAGTGCCTGTTCACACCGCTCCCCAGCAGAGCCTGTTCACACCGCTCCCCAGAAGAGCCTGTTCACAACGCTCCCCAGCAGAGCTTGTCAACACGGCTCCCCAGCACCACAGCCCTGCACATCGGGCTACCCAGCCCAGCTCACCCGGCTCCCCAGCACAGAACACGGGGCCCCCCAGCACCACAGCCCGCCTGGCTCTCCATCAGAGCCTGTTCACTCCGCTCCCCAGCAGAGCCTGTTCAAACCAGTCCCCAGCAGAGCGAGTCCACACGGCTCCCAAGCACCAAAGCCCAGCACACTGGGCTCCCCAGCCCAGCTCACAGGGCTCCCCAGCACAGCACGCGGGGCCCCCCAGCACCATAGCCTGCCTGGCTCTCCAACAAAGCCTGTTCACACCCCTCCACAGCACAGCCTTTCTACACGGCTCCCCAGCACAACAGCCCGGCACACCGGGCTCCCCAGCCCAGCTCACCGGGCTCCCCAGCACAGCACACGGGGCCCCCCAGCACCACAGCCCGCCTGGCTCTCCATCAGAGCCTGGTCACAGCGCTCCGCAGCAGAGCCTGTCCAAACGGCTCCCCAGCAGCACAGCCCAGCACACCGGGCTCCCCAGCCCAGCTCACCGGACTCACCAGCACATCACCAGCACAGCACACGGGGGCCCCCAACACCACAGCCCCCCTGGCTTTCCATCAGAGGCTGTTCACACCGCTCCTCAGCAGAGCCGGTACACACGGCTCCCCAGCAGCACACCCTAGGACACCGGGCTTGCCAGCACAGCATACGGAGGCCCCCAGCACCACACCTCGCCTGGCTCTCCAGCAGAGCCTGTTCAAACCACTCCCCAGCACAGCCTGTCCACACGCCTCCCCAGCAGCACAGCCCAGCACACCGGGCTCCCCAGCCCAGCTCACCGGGCTCCCCAGCAAAGCACACGTGGGCCCCCAACACCACAGCAAGCCTGGCTCTCCATCAGAGCCTGTTCAAACTTTTCCCAGGAGAGACTGTCCATACGGCTCCCCAGCAGCACAGCCCTGCAGACCGGGCTCCCCAACCCAGCTAACCGGGCTCCCCAGCACAGCACACGGGGGCCCCCAGTACCACAGCCCGCCTGGCTCTCCTGCAGAGCCATCTCAAACCACTCCCCAGCACAGCCTGTCCAAACGGCTCCCCAGCACCACAGCCCGCCTGGCTCTCCAGCAGAGCCTGTTCACACCGCCCCCCAGAAGAGCCTGTTCACACCGCTCCCCAGCAGAGCCTGTCCACACGGCTCCCAATCACCACAGTCCAGGACACCGGGCTCCCCAGCACCACAGCCCAGCACACGGGGCTCCCCAGCCCAGCACACCGAGCCCCCCGGCACAGAACACGGGGCCCCCCAGCACATCTCACCGGGCTCCACTGAACCACAGCCCGCCTGGCTCTCCATCAGAGCCTGTTCAACCATCTCCCCAGCAGAGCCTGTCCACACGGCTCCCCAGCACCAAAGCCCAGCACACCGGGCTCCCCAACACAGCACACGATGCCCCCCAGCACAATAGCCAGCCTGACTCTCCAGCAGAGCCTGTTCAAACCCCTCGCCAGCAGAGCCTGTCTACACGGCTACCCAGCACCACAGCCCAGCTCACCGGGCTCCTCTGCCCAGCTAACCGGGCTCCCCAGCACAGCACACGGGGCCCCCCAGCACCACGGCCCGCCTGGCTCTCGAGCAGAGCCTGTTCAAACCACTCCCGAGCAGAGCCTGTCCACACGGCTCTCCAGCACCACAGCCCAGCACACCGGGCTCCCCAGCCCAGCTCATCGAGATCCCCAACACAGCACACGGGGCCCTCCAGCACCACAGCCCACCTGGCTCTCCATCAGATCCTGTTCAACCCTCTCCCCAGCAGAGCCTTTCCCCACGGCTCCCCAGCACCACAGCCCACCACACCGGGCTCCCCAGCCCAACTCAACGGGCTCCCCAGCACAGCACACGGGGCTTCCCAGCACCAAAGCCCGCCTGGCTCTCCATCAGAGCCTGTTCACTCCGCTCCCCAGCAGAGCCTGTTCAAACCACTCCCCAGCAGAGCCTGTCCACACGGCTCCCCAGCACCACAGCCCAGCACACCGGGCTCCTCAGCCCAGCTCACCGGGCTCCACAGCACAGCACACAGGGCCCCCCAGAACCACAGCACGCCTGGCTCTCCATCAGAGCCATTTCACACCGTTCCCCAGCAGAGCCTGTCCACACGGCTCCTCAGCACCACAGCACAGCTCACCGGGCTCTCCAGCACTGCACACGGGGCCCCCAGCACCACAGCCCGCCTGGCTCTCGAGCAGAGCCTCTTCACACTGCTCCCCAGCAGAGCCTGTCTACACGGCTCCCCAGCAGCACAGCCCAGCGCACCAGGCTCCCCAGCCCTGCTCACCGGGCTCCAGATCACGGCACACTGGGCCCCCCAGCACCACAACCCGCCTGGCTCTCCATCAGTGCCTGTTCACACCGCTCACCAGCAGAGCCTGTTCACACCGCTCCCCAGAAGAGCCTGTTCACAACGCTCCCCAGCAGAGCTTGTCAACACGGCTCCCCAGCACCACAGCCCTGCACATCGGGCTCCCCAGCCCAGCTCACCCGGCTCCCCAGCACAGAACACGGGGCCCCCCAGCACCACAGCCCGCCTGGCTCTCCATCAGAGCCTGTTCACTCCGCTCCCCAGCAGAGCCTGTTCAAACCAGTCCCCAGCAGAGCGAGTCCACACGGCTCCCAAGCACCACAGCCCAGCACACTGGGCTCCCCAGCCCAGCTCACAGGGCTCCCCAGCACAGCACGCGGGGCCCCCCAGCACCATAGCCTGCCTGGCTCTCCAACAAAGCCTGTTCACACCCCTCCACAGCACAGCCTTTCTACACGGCTCCCCAGCACAACAGCCCGGCACACCGGGCTCCCCAGCCCAGCTCACCGGGCTCCCCAGCACAGCACACGGGGCCCCCCAGCACCACAGCCCGCCTGGCTCTCCATCAGAGCCTGGTCACAGCGCTCCGCAGCAGAGCCTGTCCAAACGGCTCCCCAGCAGCACAGCCCAGCACACCGGGCTCCCCAGCCCAGCTCACCGGGCTCCCCAGCAAAGCACACGTGGGCCCCCAACACCACAGCAAGCCTGGCTCTCCATCAGAGCCTGTTCAAACTTTTCCCAGGAGAGACTGTCCATACGGCTCCCCAGCAGCACAGCCCTGCAGACCGGGCTCCCCAACCCAGCTAACCGGGCTCCCCAGCACAGCACACGGGGGCCCCCAGTACCACAGCCCGCCTGGCTCTCCTGCAGAGCCATCTCAAACCACTCCCCAGCACAGCCTGTCCAAACGGCTCCCCAGCACCACAGCCCGCCTGGCTCTCCAGCAGAGCCTGTCCACACGGCTCCCAATCACCACAGTCCAGGACACCGGGCTCCCCAGCACCACAGCCCAGCACACGGGGCTCCCCAGCCCAGCACACCGGGCCCCCCGGCACAGCACACGGGGCCCCCCAGCACATCTCACCGGGCTCCACTGAACCACAGCCCGCCTGGCTCTCCATCAGAGCCTGTTCAACCATCTCCCCAGCAGAGCCTGTCCACACGGCTCCCCAGCACCAAAGCCCAGCACACCGGGCTCCCCAACACAGCACACGATGCCCCCCAGCACAATAGCCAGCCTGACTCTCCAGCAGAGCCTGTTCAAACCACTCGCCAGCAGAGCCTGTCTACACGGCTACCCAGCACCACAGCCCAGCTCACCGGGCTCCTCTGCCCAGCTAACCGGGCTCCCCTGCACAGCACACGGGGCCCCCCAGCACCACGGCCCGCCTGGCTCTCGAGCAGAGCCTTTTCAAACCACTCCCGAGCAGAGCCTGTCCACACGGCTCTCCAGCACCACAGCCCAGCACACCGGGCTCCCCAGCCCAGCTCAACGAGATCCCCAACACAGCACACGGGGCCCTTCAGCACCACAGCCCACCTGGCTCTCCATCAGATCCTGTTCAACCCTCTCCCCAGCAGAGCCTTTCCACACGGCTCCCCAGCACCACAGCCCACCACACCGGGCTCCCCAGCCCAACTCAACGGGCTCCCCAGCACAGCACACGGGGCTTCCCAGCACCAAAGCCCGCCTGGCTCTCCATCAGAGCCTGTTCACTCCGCTCCCCAGCAGAGCCTGTTCAAACCACTCCCCAGCAGAGCCTGTCCACACGGCTCCCCAGCACCACAGCCCAGCACACCGGGCTCCTCAGCCCAGCTCACCGGGCACCCCAGCACAGAACAGGAGGGCCCCCAGCACCACAGCCGGCCTGGCTCTCTTGCAGAGCCATCTCAACCCTCTCCCCAGCACAGCCTGTCCACACGGCTCCCCAGCACCACAGCCCGCCTGGCTCTCCAGCAGAGCCTGTTCACACCGCTCCCCAGCAGAGCCTGCTCACACCGCTCCCCAGCAGAGCCTGTCCACACGGCTCCCTATCACCACAGTCCAGGACACCGGGCTCCCCAGCACAACAGCCCAGCACACGGGGCTCCCCAGCCCAGCACACCGGGCCCCCCGGCACAGCACACGGGGCCCCCCAGCACCACAGCCCGTCTGGCTCTCCATCAGAGCATGTTCACACCGCTCCGCAGCAGAGCCTGTCTGCACGGCTCCCCATCACCACAGTCCAGGACACCGGGCTCCCCAGCACCACAGCCCAGCACACGGGGCTCCCCAGCCCAGCACACCGGGCCCCCCGGCACAGCACACGGGGCCCCCCAGCACCACAGCCCGAATGGATCGCCAGCAGACCCTGTCTACACGGCTCCCCATCACCACAGTCCAGCACACCGGGCTCCCCAGCACCACAGCCCAGCACACCAGGCTCCCCAGCACAGCTCAACGGGCTCACCAGCACAGCACACGGGGCCCACCAGCACCACAGCCTTCCTGACTCTCCATCAGAGCCTGTTCAACCCTCTCCCCATCAGAGCCTGTCTACACGGCTTCCCAGCACCACAGCCCAGCACACTGGGCTCCGAAGCCCAGCTCACTGGGCTCCCGAGCACAGCACACGGGGCCCCCCAGCACCACAGCCCGGCTGGCTCTCCATCAGAGCTTTTCACACCGCTCCCCGGGAGAGCCTGTCCACACGGCTCCCCAGCAGCACAGCCCAGCACACCGGGCTCCCCAGCCCAGCTCACCAGGGTCCCCAGCACAGAACACGGGGCCCCCCGGCACCACAGCCCGCCTGGCTCTCCAGCAGAGCCTGTTCAAACCACCCCCCAGAAGAGCCTGTCCACACAGCTCACAAGCACCACAGGCCAGCACACCGTACTCCCCAGCGCAGCTCACCCGGCTCCCGATCACGGCACACGGGGCCCCCCAGCACCACAGTCCGCCTTGCTCTCCATCAGATCCTGTTGAAACCACTACCCAGCAGAGCCTGTCCACGATGCTCCCCAGCAGCACGGCCCAGCACACCGGACTCCCCGGCCATGCTCACCGGGCTCACCAGCACAGCACACGGGACAACCCAGCAACACAGCGCGCCTGGCTCTCCAGCAGAGCCTGTTCAAAACACTCGCCAGCAGAGCCTGTCCACACGGCTCCCCAGCAGCACAGCCCAGCACACCGGGCTCCCCAGGACAGCACACGGGGGCCCCAGCACAGCACACGGGGGCTCCCAGCACCACAGCCCACGTTGCTCTCCAGAAGAGCCTGTTCAAATCACTCCCCACCACAGCCTGTCCACATGCCTCCCCAGCAGCACAGCCCAGAACACCGGGCTCCCCAGCCCAGCTCACCGGGCTCACCAGCACAGCACACGGGGGCCCCCAATACCACAGCCCGCCTGGCTTTCCATCAGAGCCTGTTCACACCGCTCCACAGCAGATCCGGTCCACACGGCTCCCCAGCAGCACACCCTAGGACACCGGGCTTTCCAGCACAGCACACGGGGGCCCCCAGCACCACAGCCCGCCTGGCTCTCCAGCAGAGCCTGTTCAAACCACTCCCCAGCACAGCCTGTCCACACGCCTCCCCAACAGCACAGCCCAGCACACCGGGCACCCCAGCCAAGCTCACCGGGCTCCCCAGCAAAGCACACGGGGGCCCCCAACACCACAGCCCGGTTGGCTCTCCATCAGAGCCTGTTCAAACCTATCCCCAGCAGGGACTGTCCATACGGCTCCCCAGCAGCACAGCCCTGAATACCGGGCTACCCAGCCCAGCTAACCGGGCTCCCAGGCACAGCACACGGGGCCCCCCAGCACCACAGCCCGCCTGGCTCCCCAGCAGAGCCTGTTCAAACCAGTACCCAAGAGAGCCTGTTCAAACCACTCCCCAGCAGAGCCTGTCCACACGGCTCCCAAGCAGCACAGCCCAGCACACCGGGCTCCCCAGCCCAGCTCACCGGCCTCCCCAGCACAGCACACGGGGGCACCCAGCAACACAGCGCGCCTTGCTCTCCAGCAGAGCCTGTTGAAACCGCTCCCCAGCAGATCCTGTCCACACGGCTCCCCAGATGCACAGCCCAGCACAACGGGCTCCCCAGCCCAGCTCACGGGCCTCCCCGGCACAGCACACGGGGGCCCCCAGCAACACAGCGCGCCTTGCTCTCCAGCAGAGCCTGTTGAAACCACTCCCCAGCAGAGCCTTTCCACACGGCTCCCCAGCACCACAGCCCAGCACACCGGGCTCCCCAGCACAGCACACGTGGGCCCCCAGCACCACAGCCCGCCTGGATCTCCATCAGAGCCTGTTCACAAAGCTCCCCAGAAGAGCCTGTCTACACGGCTCCCCTGCAGCCCCGCACACCGCAGCACAGCCCGCCTGGCTCTCCATCAGAGCCTGTTGCCACCGCTTCCCAGCAGACCCTCTCCACACGGCACGCCAGCAGCTCAGCCCAGCACACTGGACTCCGCAGCCCAGCACACCGGGCTCCCCAGCACAGCAGACGGGGCCCCCCAGCACCACAGCCCGAATGGCTCCCCAGCAGAGCCTGTCCACACGGCTCCCCAGCACCACAGCCCAACACACCGGGCTCCGAAGCCCAGCTCAATGGGCTCCCCAGCACAGCACACGGGGCCCCCCAGCACCACAGCCCGCCTGGCTCTCGAGCAGAGCCTGTTCAAACCACTCCCCCAGCAGAGCCTGTTCAAACCACTCCCCCAGCAGAGCCTGTCCACACGGCTCCCAAGCACCACAGCCCAGCACACCGGTCTCCCCAGCCCAGCTCAACGGGCTCCCCAGCACAGCACACGGGGCCCCCCAGCACAGCACACGGGCCCCCCTAGCACAGCACAGGGGGCCTCCCAGCACTACATCCCGCCTGGCTCTCCATCAGAGCCTGTCCACACGGCTCCCCAGCACCACAGCCCAGCACACCGGAATCCCCAGCACAGCACATGGGGGCCCCCAGCAGCACAGCCGGCCTGGCTCTCAATCAGAGCTTTTTCAAATCACTCCCCAGCAGAGCCTGTCCACATGGCTCCCCAGCAGCACAGCCCAGCACACCGGTCTCCCCAGCCCAGCTCACCGGGCACCCCAGCACAGCACACGGGGGCCCCCAGCAACACAGCGCGCCTTGCTCTCCAACAGAGCCTGTTGAAACCGCTCCCCAGCAGAGCCTGTCCACACGGCTCCCAAGCACCACAGCCCAGCACACCGGGCTCCCCAGCCCAGCACACCGGGCTCCCCAGTACAGCACACGGGGGCCCCCAGCACCACACCCCGCCTGGCACTCCATCAGAGCCTGTTCACAAAGCTCCCCAGAAGTGCCTGTCTACACGGCTCCCCAGCAGCCACGCACACCGCAGCACAGCCCGCCTGGCTCTCCATCAGAGCCTGTTCACACGGCTCCCCAGCAGACGCTGTCCACACGGCACCCCAGCAACTCAGCCCAGCACACCGGGCCCCGCAGCCCAGCTAACCGGGCTACCGAGCACAGCACACTGGGGCCCCCCAGCACCACAGCCCGCCTGGCTCTCCATCAGAGCCTTTTCACACCGCGTCCCAGCAGACCCTCTACACACGGCACCCCAGCAGCTCAGCCCAGCACACCGGGCTCCCCAGCACAGCAGACGGGGCCCCCCAGCACCACAGCCCGAATGGGTCCCCAGCAGAGCCTGTCCACACGGCTCCCCAGCATCACAGCCCAGCACACCGGGCTCCAAAGCACAGCACACGGGGGCCCACAGCACCACAGCCCGCCTGGCTCTCCAGCATAGCCTGTTTACAACGCTCCCAAGCAGAGCCTGTCTACACGGCTCCCCAGCACCACAGCCCAGCACACCGGGCTCCCCAGCCCAGCTCACCGGGCTCCCCGACACAGCACACGGGGGCCCCAAGCACCACAGCCCGCCTGGCTCTCCATCAGAGCCTGTTGAAACCACTCCCCAGCAGAGCCTGTCCACATGGCTCCCCAGTACCACAGCCCATCACACCGGGCTCTCCAGCCCAGCTCAACGGGCTCCCCAGCACAGCACACGGGGCCCCCGAGCACCACAGGACGCCTTGCTCTCCATCAGAGCCTGTTCACACCACTCCCCAGCAGAGCCTTTCCACACGGCTCCCCAGCACCACAGCCCAGCACACCGGGCTCCCCAGCACAGCACACGGGGCCCCCCAGCACCACAGCCCGCCTGGCTTTCCATCAGAGCCTGATCACACCGCTCCCCAGCAGAGCCTGTCTACACGGCTCACCAGCACCAGAGCCCAGCACACCGGCCTCCCCAGCACAGCACACGGGGCCCCCCAGCAATAAAGCCTGCCTGGCTCTGCATCAGAGCCTGTTCAAACCACTCCACAGCAGAGCCTGTCTACACTGCTCCCCAGCACCACAGCCCAGAACACCGGGCTCCCCAGCCCAGCTCACCCGGCTCCCCAGCACAGAAAAGGGGGCCCCCCAGCACCACAACCTGCCTGGCTCTCCAGCAGATCCTGTTCAAACAACTCCCCAGCAGAGCCTGTCCACACGGCTCCCCAGCACCACAGCCCGCCTAGCTCTCCAGAAGAGCCTGTTCAAACCAGTCCCCGGCAGAGCCTGTCTACACGGCTCCCCAGCACCACAGCCCAGCACACCGGGCTCCCCAGCCCACCTCAACGGGCTCCTCAAGACAGAACAAGGGTCCCCCCAGCACCACAGCCCGCCTGGCACTCCATCAGAGCCTGTCCACACCGCTCCTCAGCAGAGCCTGTCCACACGGCTCCCCAGCACCACAGCCCTGCACACCGGGCTCCCCAGCCCAGCTCACCGGGCTCCCCATCACAGCACACCGGGGGCCCCAGCACCACAGCCCGCCTGGTTCTCCATCAGAGCCTGTTCACACCGCTCCCCAGCTGAGCCTGTCCACAAGGCTCCGCAGCACCACAGCCCAGCACACCGGGCTCCACAGCCCAACTCACCGGGCTCCCGATCACGGCACACCGGGCCCCCCAGCACCACAGCGCGTCTGGCTCTCCATCAGAGCCTGTTCACACCGCTCCCCAGAAGAGCCTGTCCACACGGCTCGCCAGCAGCCCCGCACACCGCAGCACAGCCCGCCTGGCTCTCCATCAGAGCCTGTTCACAAAGCTCCCCAGATGAGCCTGTCTACACGGCTCGCCAGCAGCCCCGCACACCGCAGCACAGCCCGCCTGGCTCTCCATCAGAGCCTGTTCACACCGCTCCCCAGCAGACCCTGTCCACACGGCACCCCAGCAGCTCAGCCCAGCACACCGGGCTCCGAAGCCCAGCTCACCGGGCTTCCGAGCACAGCACACGGGGACCCCCAGCACAACAGCCCGCCTGGCTCTCCATCAGAGCCTTTTCACACCGCTTCCCAGCAGACCCTGTCCACACGGCACCCCAGCAGCTCAGCCCAGCACACCGGGCCCCGCAGCCCAACTCAACTGGCCCCCCAGCACAGCACTAGGGGCCCCCCAGCACCACAACCCGCCTGGCTCTCCATCAGTGCCTGTTCACACCGCTCCCCAGCAGAGCCTGTTCACACCGCTCCCCAGCAGAGCCTGCCTACACGGCTCCCCAGCACCACAGCCCAGCACACCGGGCTCCCCAGCCCAGCTCACCCGGCTCCCCAGCACAGAAAAGGGGGCCCCCAAGCACAACAGGCCGCCTGGCTCTCCATCAGAGCCTGTTCAAACCACTCCCCAGCAGAGCCTGTCCACACGGCTCCCCAGCAGCACAGCCCAGCACACCGGGCTCCTCCGCCCAGCTCACCGGGGTCCCCAGCACAACAAACGGGGGCCCCCAAGCACCACAGCCCACCTGGCTCTCCATCAGATCCTGTTCACACCGCTCCCCAGCAGAGCCGGTCCACACGCCTCGCCAGCAGCACAGCCCAGCACACCGGGCTCGGCAGCCCAGCTCACCGGGCTCCCCACCACAGTACACGGTGCCCCCCAGCACCACAGCCCGCCTGGCTCTCCATCAGAGCCTGTTCACACGGCTCCCCAGCACAGCCTTTCCACACGGCTCACCAGCACCACAGCCCAGCACACCGGCCTCCCCAGCACAGCACACGGGGCCCCCCAGCAATACATCCTGCCTGGCTCTGCATCAGAGCGTGTTCAAACCACTCCACAGCAGAGCCTGTCTACACTGCTCCCCAGCACTACAGCCCAGCACACAGGGCTTCCCAGCCAAGCTCAACGGGCTCCTGAGCACAACACACGGGGGCCCCCAGCACCACAGCCCGCCATGCTCTCCATCAGAGCCTGTTCACACCCGTCGGCAGCAGACCCTGTCTACACGGCTCCCCAGCACAAAAGCCCAGCTCACCGGGCACCCCAGCCCAGCTCACAGGGTTCCCCAGCACAGCACACGGGGCCCCCCAGCACCACAGCCTGCCTGGCTCTCCAGCAGAGCCTGTTGAAACCACTCCCAAGCACAGCCTGTCCACACGGCTCCCCAGCACCACAGCCCGCCTGGCTCTCCAGCAGAGACTGTTCAAACCAGTCCCCAGCAGAGCCTGTCCACACGGCTCCCCAGCACCACAGCCCAGCACACCGGGCTCCTCGGCCCAGCTCACCGGGCTCCCCAGCACAGCACACGGGGGCCCCCAGCACCACATCCGGCCTGGCTCTCCATCAGTGCCTGTTAACACCGCTCCCCAGCAGAGCCTGTTCACACCGCTCCCCAGCAGAGCCTGTCTACACGGCTCCCCAGCACCACTGCCCAGCACACTGGGCTCCCCAGCCCAACTCAACGGCCCCCCTAGCACAGCACATGGGGGCCCCCAGCACCACAGCCCGCCTGGCTCTCCATCAGAGCCTGTTCAAACCACTCCCCAGCAGAGCCTGTCCACACGCCTCCCCAGCAGCACAGCCTAGCACACCGGGCTCCCCAGCCCAGCTCACCGGGCTCCACAGCACAGAACACGGTGCCCCCCAGCACCACAGCCCACCTGGCTCTCCATCAGAGCCTGTTCACACCGTTCCCCAGCACAGCCTTTCCACACGGCTCACCAGCACCACAGCCCAGCACACCGGCCTCCCCAGCACAGCACACGGGGCCCCCCAGCAATACAGCCTGCCTGGCTCTGCATCAGAGCCTGTTCAAACCACTCCACAGCACAGCCTGTCTACACTGCTCCCCTGCACCACAGCCCAGAACACCGGGCTTCCCAGCAAAGCTCAACGGGCTCCTGAGCATAGCACACGGGGGCCCCCAGCACCACAGCCCGCCTGGCTCTCCATTAGAGCCTGTTTACACCCGTCCGCAGCAGAGCCTGTCTACACGGCTCCCCAGCACAAAAGCCCAGCTCACCGGGCACCCCAGCCCAGCTCACAGGGCTCCCCAGCACAGCACACCGGGCCCCCCAGCACCAATGCCCGCCTGGCTCCCCAGCAGAGCCTGTCCACACGGCTCCCCAACAGCACAGCCCAGCACACCGGGATCCCCAGCACAGCACACCGGGCTCCCGAGCACGGCACACGGGGCCCCCCAGCACCACAGCCCGCCTGGCTGTCCAGCAGATCCTTTTCAAACCACTCCCCAGCAATGCCTTTCCACACGGCTCCCCAGCAGCACAGCCCAGAATGCCGGGCTCCCCAGCCCAGCTCAACGGGCTCCCCAGCACAGCACACGGGGCCCCCCAGCACCACAGCCCACCTGGCTCTCCATCAGAGCCTGTTCACACCGCTCCCCAGAAGAGCCTGTCCACACGGCACCCCAGCAGCTCAGCCCAGCACACCGGGCTCCGCAACCCAGCTCACCGGGCTTCCGAGCACACCACACGGGGCCCCCCAGCACCACAGCATGCCTGGCTCTCCATCAGAGCCTTTTCACACCGCTTCACAGCAGGCCCTGTACACACGGCACCCCAGCAGCTCAGCCCAGCACACCGGGCTCCCCAGCCCTGCTCACCGGGCTAACGAGCACAGCACACGGTTGCCCCCAGCACCACAGCCCGCCCGGCTCTCCATCAGAGCCTGCTAACAACGCTTCCCAGCAGACCCTGTCCACACGGCACCCCAGCAGCTCAGCCAAGCACACCGGGCCCCCCAGCACAGCACAAGGGGCCCCCCAGCACCACAGTCCGCCTGGCTCTCCATCAGAGCCTGTCTACACGGCTCCCCAGTACCACAGCCCAGCTCACCGGGCTCACCAGCCCAGCTCACCTGGCTCTCCAGCACAGCACACGGGGCCCCAAAGCATCACAGTCCGCCTTGCTCTCCATCAGAGCCTGTGAACACCGCTCCCCAGCAGAGCCCGTCTACACGGCTCCCCAGCACCACAGCCCGGCACACCGGGCTCCCCAGCAGCGCACACGGGGCCCCTCAGCACCACAGCCCGCCTGGCTCTCCAGCAGAGCCTGTTGAAACAACTCCGCAGAAGAGCTTGTCTACATGGCTCCCCAGCAGCACAGCCCAGCACACCGGGCTCCCCAGCCCAACACACGGGGGCCCCCAGCACCACAGCCCGCCTGACTCTCCATCAGAGCCCTTTCAGACCGCTCCCCAGTAGAGCCTGTCCACAAGGCTCCCCAGCACCACAGCCCAGTACACCGGGCTCCCCAGCCCAGCTCACCGGGCTCCCGAGCACGGCACACGGGGCCCCCCAGCACCACAGCCCGCCTGGCTGTCCAGCAGATCCTTTTCATACCACTCCCCAGCAATGCCTTTCCACACGGCTCCCCAGCAGCACAGCCCAGAATACCGGGCTCCCCAGCCCAGCTCAACGGGCTCCTTAGCACAGCACACGGGCGCCCCCAGCACCAATGCCCGCCTGGCTCCCCAGCAGAGCCTGTTCAAACCATTCCCAAGCAGAGCCGGTCGACACGGCTCCCCAGCACCACAGCCCAGCACACCGGGCTCCCCAGCCCTGCTCACCGGCCTCCCCAGCACAGCACACGGGGGCCCCCAGCAACACAGCGCGCCTGGCTCTCCAGCAGAGCCTGTTCAAAACACTCGCCAGCAGAGCCTGTACACACGGCTCACCAGCAGCACAGCCCAGCACACCGGGCTCCCCAGCACAGCACACGGGGGCCCCCAGCACAGCACACGGGGGCCCCCAGCACCACAGCCCACGTTGCTCTCCAGAAGAGCCTGTTCAAATCACTCCCCACTACAGCCTGTCCACATGCATCCCCAGCAGCACAGCCCAGAACACCGGGCTCCCCAGCCCAGCTCACCGGGCTCACCAGCACAGCACACGGGGGCCCCCAATACCACAGCCCGCCTGGCTTTCCATCAGAGCCTGTTCACACCGCTCCACAGCAGATCCGGTCCACACGGCTCCCCAGCAGCACACCCTAGGACACCGGGCTTTCCAGCACAGCACACGGCTGCCCCCAGCACCACAGCCCGCCTGGCTCTCCAGCAGAGCCTGTTCAAACCACTCCCCAGCACAGCCTGTCCACACGCCTCCCCAGCAGCACAGCCCAGCACACCGGGCTCCCCAGCCCAGCTCACCGGGCTCCCCAGCAAAGCACACGTGGGCCCCCAACACCACAGCAAGCCTGGCTCTCCATCAGAGCCTGTTCAAACTTTTCCCAGGAGAGACTGTCCATACGGCTCCCCAGCAGCACAGCCCTGCAGACCGGGCTCCCCAACCCAGCTAACCGGGCTCCCCAGCACAGCACACGGGGGCCCCCAGTACCACAGCCCGCCTGGCTCTCCTGCAGAGCCATCTCAAACCACTCCCCAGCACAGCCTGTCCAAACGGCTCCCCAGCACCACAGCCCGCCTGGCTCTCCAGCAGAGCCTGTCCACACGGCTCCCAATCACCACAGTCCAGGACACCGGGCTCCCCAGCACCACAGCCCAGCACACGGGGCTCCCCAGCCCAGCACACCGGGCTCCCGAGCACGGCACACGGGGGCCCCCAACACAGCACACGGGGGCCCCCAGCACCACAGCCCGCCTGGCTCTCCAAAGCCTGTCCACTCGGCTCCCCAGCAGCACAGCCCAGCACACCGGGCTCCCCAGCCAGGCTCAACGGGCTCCCCAACACAGCACACGGGGCCCCCCAGCAGAGCCTGTCTCCACAGTTGGCCAGCACCACAGCCCAGCACACCGGGCTCGCCAGCCAAGCTTACCGGGCCCCCCAGCACAGCACACGGGGGCCCCCAGCACCACAGCCCGCCTGGCTCTCCATCAGAGCCTGTTCACACCGCTCCGCAGCAGAGCCTGTCTACACGGCTCCCCATCACCAAAGCCCAGCACACCGGGCTCCCCAGCACCACAGCCGAGCACACGGGGCTCCCCAGCACAGCACACCGGGCTCCCCAGCACAGCAGACGGGGCCCCCAAGCACCACAGCCCGAATGGCTCCCCAGCAGAGCCTGTCTACACGGCTCCCCAGGACCATAGCTCAGCACACCGGGTTCCCCTGCCCAGCTCAACGGGCTCCCCAGCACAGCACACGGGGCCCCCCAGCACCACAGCCCGCCTGACTCTCCAACAGAGCCTTTTCAAACCACTCGCCAGCAGAGCCTGTCCACACGGCTCCCCAGCAGCACAACCCAGCACACCGGGCTCCCCAGCCCAAATCAACGGGCTCCCCAGCATAGCACACGGGGCCCCCCAGCACCACAGCTTTCCTGGCTCTCCATCAGAGCCTGTTCACACCGCTCCCCAACAGAACCTTTCCTCACGGCTCCCAAGCAGCACAGCCCAGCACACCGGGCTCCCCAGCCCAGTATACCGGACTCCCCAGCACAGCACACGGGGGCGCCCAGCACCACAGCCCGCCTGGCTCTCCAGCAGAGCCTGTTCAAACCACTCCCCAGCAGAGCAGGTCACCACGGCTCCCTGGCAGCACAGCCCAGCTCACCGGGCTCCCCAGCGCAGCACACGGGGGCCCCCAGCACTACAGCCCGCCTGGCTCTCCATCAGAGCCTTTTCACACCGCTCCCCAGCATAGCCTGTCCACACGGCTCCCCCGAAGCACGGCCCAGCACACCGGGCTCCCCAGCCCAGCTCACTGGTCTCCCCAGCACAGCACACGGGGGCCCCCAGCCCCACAGCCCGCCTGGCAATCCAGCAGACCCTTTTCAAACCACTCCCCAGCAGAGCCTGTCCACACGGCTCCCCAGCACCACAGCCCAACACACCGGGCTCCGAAGCCCAGCTCAACGGGCTCCCCAGCACAGCACACGGTGCCCCCCAGCACCACAGCCCGCCGGGCTGTCGAGCAGAGCCTGTTCAAACCACTCCCCCAGCAGAGCCTGTTCAAACCACTCCCCCAGCAGAGCCTGTCCACACGGCTCCCCAGCACCAAAGCCCAGCACACCGGGCTCCCCAGCCCAGCTCAAAGGGCTCCCCAGCACAGCACACGAGGCCCCCCAGCACAGCACACGGGCCCCCCCAGCACAGCACACGGGGCCTCCCAGCACAACAGGCCGCCTGGCTCTCCATCAGAGCCTGTAATAAACTCTCCTCAGCAGAGCCTGTCCACACGGCTCCCCAGCACCACAGCCCAGCACACCGGGATCCGCAGCACAGCACATGGGGGCCCCCAGCAACACAGCCCGCCTTGCTCTCCAGCAGAGCCTGTTGAAACCACTCCCCAGCAGAGCCTGTCCACATGGCTCCCCAGCAGCACAGCCCAGCACACCGGTCTCCCCAGCCCAGCTCACCGGGCACCCCAGCACAGCACACGGGGGCCCCCAGCAACACAGCGCGCCTTGCTCTCCAGCAGAGCCTGTTGAAACCGCTCCCCAGCAGAGCCTGTCCACAAGGCTCCCCAGCACCACAGCCCAGCACACCGGGCTCCCCAGCACAGCACACGGGGGCCCCCAGCACCACAGCCCGCCTGGCTCTCAATCAGAGCCTGTTGAAACAACTCCCCAGCAGAGCTTGTCCACATGGCTCCCCAGCAGCACAGCCCAGCACACCGGGCTCCCCAGCCCAGCACACGGGGGCCCCCAGCACCACAGCCCGGCTGGCTCTCCAGCAGAGCATTTTCATACCGCTCCTCAGCAAAGCCTGTCCACACGGCTCCCCAGCAGCACAGCCCAGCACACCGGGCTCCCCAGCCCTGCTCACCGGGCTCCCCAGTACAGCACACGGGGGCCCCCAGCACAGCTCACCGGGCTCCCCAGCAGCGCACACGGGGCCCCTCAGCACCACAGCCCGCCTTGCTCTCCAGCAGAGCCTGTCCACACCGCTCCCCAGCACAACAGCCCAGCACACCGGGCTCCCCAGCCCAGCTCAACGGGCTCCCCAGCACAACACACGGGGCACCCCAGCACCACAGCCCGCCTGGCTGTCCAGCAGAGCCTGTCCACACCGCTCCCCAGAAGAGCCTGTCCACACGGCTCCCCAGCAGAACAGCCCATCACACCGGGCTCCCCAGCCAAGCACACCGGGCTCCCCAGCCCAGCTCACCCGGCTCCCCAGCACAGAACACGGGGCTCCCCAGCACAACAGCCCGCCTGGCTCTCCATCAGAGCCTGTTCAAACCACTCCCATGCAGAGCCTGTCCACACGCCTCCCCAGCAGCACAGCCCAGCACACCGGGCTCCCCTGCCCAGCTCACCGGGCTCCCCAGCACAGAACACGGTGCCCCCCAGCACCACAGCCCGCCTGGCTCTCCATCAAAGCCTGTTCACACCGCTCCACAGCACAGCCTGTCCGCACGGCTCACCAGCACCACAGCCCAGCACACCGGCCTCCCCAGCAAAGCACACGGTGCCCCACAGCAATACAGCCTGCCTGGCTCTGCATCAGAGCCTGTTCAAACCACTCCACAGCAGAGCCTGTCTACACTGCTCCCCAGCACCACAGCCCAGCACACCGGGCTTCCCAGCCAAGCTCAACGGGCTCCTGAGCACAGCACACGGGCGCCCCCAGCACCACAGCCCGCCTGCTCTCCATCAGAGCCTGTTCACACCCGTCCGCAGCAGAGCCTGTCAACACTACTCCCCAGCACCACAGCCCAGCACACCGGGCTCCTCGGCCCAGCTAACCGGGCTCCCCAGCACAGCACACGGGGGCCCGCAGCACAGCTCACCGGGCTCCCCAGCACAGCACACGGGGCCCCCCAGCACCACAGCCCCCCTGGCTTTCCATCAGAACCTTTTCACAACCCTCCCCAGTAGAGCCTGTCCACACGGCTCCCCAGCACCACAGTCCAGCACATCGGGTTCTCCAGCCCAGCTCACCGGGCTCCCCAGCACAGCACACGGGGGCACCCAGCACCACAGCCCGCCTGGCTCTCCGGCAGAGCCTGCTCAAACCACTCCCCAGCAGAGCCTGTCCACACGGCTCCCCAGCACCACAGCCCAGCACACCGGGCTCCCCAGGCCAGCTCAACGGGCTCCTCAGCACAGAACAAGGGGCCCCCCAGCACCACAGCCCGCATGGCTCTCCATCAGAGCCTGTCCACACCGCTCCTCAGCAGAGCCTGTCCACACGGCGCCCCAGCACCACAGCCCTCCACACCGGGCTCCCCAGCCCAGCTCACCGGGCTCCCGAGCACGGCACACGGCGCCCCCCCAGCACCACAGCCCGCCTGGCTGTCCAGCAGATCCTTTTCAAACCACTCCCCACCAATGCCTTTAGACACGGCTCCCCAGCAGCACAGCCGAGCATACTGGGCTCCCCAGCCCAGTTCAACGGGCTGCCCAGCACAGCACACGGGGCCCCCCAGCAACACAGCCCGCCTGTCTCTCCATCAGAGCCTGTTCACACCGCTCCCCAGAAGAACCTGTCAACACGGCACCCCAGCAGCTCAGCCCAGCACACCGGGCTCCGCAGCCCAGCTCACCGGGCTTCCAATCACAGCACACGGGGCCCCCCAGCACCACAGCCCGCCTGGTTCTCCATCAGAGCCTTATCACATCGCTTCCCATCAGACGCTGACCACACGGCACCCCAGGAGCTCAGCCCAGCACACCGGGCTCCCCAGCGCAACTCACCGGGCCCCCCAGCACAGCACAAGGGGCCCCCCAGAACCACAGCCCGCCTGGCTCTCCATCAGAACCTGTTCACACCGCTCCCCAGCAGAGCCCGTCTACACTGCTCCCCAGCACCACAGCCCAGATCACCGGGCTCCCCAGCACAGCACACGGGGCCCCCCAGCACCACAGCCCGCCTGGCTCTACAGCAGAGCCTGTCCACACGGCTCCCCAGCAAAACAGCCCAGCACACCGGGCTCCCCAGCCCAGCTTAACGGGCTCCCCAGCACAGCACACCGGGCACCCCATCACCACAGCCCGCCTGGCTCTCCAGCAGAGCCTGTCCACACGGCTCCCCAGCAAAACAGCCCAGCACACTGGGCTCCCCAGCCCAGCTTAACGGGCTCCCCAGCACAGCACACCGGGCACCCCATCACCACAGCCCGCCTGGCTGTCCAGAAGAGCCTGTCCACACGGCTCCCCAGCACCACAGCCCAGCACACCGGGCTCCCCAGCACAGCACACGGGGCCCCCCAGCACCACAGCCCGCCTGGCTCTTCATCAGAGCCTGATCACACCGCTCCCCAGCAGAGCCTGTCTACACGGCTCCCCAGCAGCTCAGCCCAGCACACCGCAGCACAGCCCGCTTGGCTCTCCATCAGAGCCTGTTCAAACCGCTCCCCAGCAGATCCTGTCCACACGGCTTCCCAGCAGCACAGCCCAGCACACCGGGCTTCCCAGCCAAGCTCAACGGGCTCCTGAGCACAGCACACTGGGGCCCCCAGCACCACAGCCCGCCTGGCTCTCCATCAGAGCCTGTTCACACAGGTCCCCAGCAGAGCCGGTCCACACGGCTCCCCAGCAGCACAGAACAGCACACCGGGCTCCCCAGCACAACAGCCCTCCTTGCTCTACATCAGAGCCTGTACAAACCGCTCCCCAGTCGAGCCTATCCACACGGCTCCCCAGCACCACAGCCCAGCACACCGGGGTCCCCAGCCCAGCTCAACGGGCTCCCCAGCACAGCACACGGGACAACCCAGCACCACAGCCAGCCTGGCTCTCCATCAAAGCCTCTTCACACCGATCCCCAGCAGAGCCTTTCCACACGGCTCCCCAGCACACAGCCCAGCACACCGGGCTCCCCAGCCCTGCTCACCGGGCTCCGCAGCAGAGCACACGGGGGCCCCCAAAACCACAGCCCGCCTGGCTCTCCATCAGAGCTTTTTCACACCGCTCACCAGCAGAGCCTGTCTACACGGCTCCCCAGCAGCACAGCCCAGCACACCACAGCACAGCCCGCCTGGCTCTCCAGCAGAGCCTTTTCACACCGCTCCCCAGCATAGCCTGTGCACACGGCTCCCCAGCAGCTCGGCCCAGCACACCGGGCTCCCCAGCCCAGCTCACTGGTCTCCCCAGCACAGCACACGGGGGCCCCCAGCACCACAGCCCGCCTTGCAATCCAGCAGACCCTTTTCAAACCACTCCCCAGCAGAGCCTGTCCACACGGCTCCCCAGCACCACAGCCCAACACACCGGGCTCCGAAGCCCAGCTCAACGGGCTCCCCAGCACAGCACACGGGGCCCCCCTTCACCACAGCCCGCCTGGCTCTCGAGCAGAGCCTGTTCAAACCACTCCCCCAGCAGAGCCTGTTCAAACCACTCCCCCAGCAGAGCCTGTCCACAAGGCTCCCCAGCACCACAGCCCAGCACACCGGGCTCCCCAGCCCAGCTCAACGGGCTCCCCAGCACAGCACACGGGGCCACCCAGCACAGCACACGGGCCCCACCAGCACAGCACACGGGGCCTCCCAGCACAACAGCCCGCCTGGCTCTCCATCAGAGCCTGTAATAAACTCTCCTCAGCAGAGCCTGTCCACACGGCTCCCCAGCACCACAGCCCAGCACACCGGGATCCCCAGCAAAGCACACGGGGGACCCCAACACCACAGCCCGCCTGGCTTTCCATCAGAGCCTGTTCACACCGCTCCCCAGCAGAGCCTGTCCACACGGCTCCCCAGCCCCACAGCCCAGCACACCGGGCTCCCCAGCCCAGCTCACCGGGCTCCCCAGCACAGCATACGGGGGCCCCCAGCAACACAGCGTGCCTTACTCTCCAGCAGAGCCTGTTCAAACCACCCCCCAGAAGAGCCTGTCCACACAGCTCACAAGCACCACAGGCCAGCACACCGTACTCCCCAGCGCAGCTCACCATGGCCCCCAGCCCAGCTCAACGGGCTCCCCAGCACAGCACACGGGACAACCCAGCACCACAGCCCGCCTGGCTCTCCATCAGAGCCTGTTCACACCGCTCCCCAGCTGAGCCTGTCTACACGGCTCCCCATCACCACAGTCCAGCACACCGGGCTCCCCAGCACCACAGCCCAGCACACGTGGGCCCCCAGCACATCTCACCGGGCTCCCCTGAACCACAGCCCGCCTGGATCTCCATCAGGGCCTGTTCAAACCTTTCCCCAGCAGAGACTGTCCGTACGGCTCCCCAGCAGCGCAGCCCTGCACACCGGGCTCCCCAGCCCAGCTAACCGGGCTCCCCAGCACAGCACAAGGGGGCCCCCAGCACAACAGCCTGCCTGCCTCTCCAGCAGAGCCTGTTCACACAGCTCCCCAGCAGAGCCAGTATGCACGGCTCCCCAGCAGCACTGCCCAGAACACCAGGCTCCCCAGCCCAGCTCACCAGGCTCTACAGCACAGCACACGGGGGCCCCCAGCACCACAGCCCGCCAGGGTCTGCAGCAGAGCCTGTCCACACGGCTCACCGGCAGCACAGCCCAGGACACCGGGCTCCCCAGTACAGCACACGGGGGCCCCCAGCAAACAACACGGGGCCCCCCTGCACCACAGCCCGCCTGGCTCTCCAGCAGGGCCTGCTCAAACCGCTCCCCAGCAGAGCCTGTCCACACGGCTCCCCAGCACCACAGCCCAGCACACCGGGCTCCCCAGCCCAGCTCACCCTTCTCAGCAGCACAGCACACGGGGGCACCCAGCACCACAGCCCGCCTGGCTCTCCAGCAGAGCCTGTCCACACGGCTCCCCAGCAGCACAGCCCAGCACACCGGGCTCCACAGCAATGCACACGGTGGCCCCCAGCACCACAGCCCGCCTGGATCTCCAGCAGAGACTGTCCACACGGCTCCCCAGCACCACAGCCCAGCACACTGGGCTCCCCAGCCCAGCTAACCGGTCTCCTCAGCACTGGACACGGGGGCCCCCAGAACCATAGGCCGCCTGGCTCTCCAGCAGGGCCTGTTCACACCGCTCCGCAGCAGAGCCTGTCTCTACGGCTCCCCAGCACAACAGCCCACCACACCGGGCTCCCCAGTCCAGCTCAACCGGCCCCCCAGTCCAGCTCACCGGGCTCCCCAGCACAGCACACGGTGCCCCCCAGAACCACAGCCCGCCTGGCTCTCCATCAGAGCGTTTTCACACCGCTCCCCAGCAGAGCCTGTCCACACGGCTCCCCAGCACCACAGCCCAGCACACCGGGCTCCTCAGCCCAGCTCACCGGGCACCCCAGCACAGCACAGGGGGCCCCCCAGCACCACAGCCCGCCTGGCTCTCCTGCAGAGCCTTCTCAAACCACTCCCCAGCACAGCCTGTCCACACGGCTCCCCAGCACTACAGCCCAGCACACGGGGCTCCCCAGCCCAGAACACCGGGCCCCCCGGCACAGCACACGGGGCCCCCCAGCACCACAGCTCAAATGGCTCGCCAGCAGACCCTGTCTACACGGCTCCCAATCACCACAGTCCAGCACACCGGAATCCCCAGCACCACAGCCCAGCACACGGGGGCCCCCAGCACCACAGCCCGCCTGACTCTCCATCAGAGCCTTTTCACACCGCTCCCCAGCAGAGCCTGTCCACCCGGCTCCCCAGCACCACAGCCCAGCACACGGGGCTCCCCAGCCCAGAACACCGGGCCCCCCGGCACAGCACACGGGGCCCCCCAGCACCACAGCTCAAATGGCTCGCCAGCAGACCCTGTCTCCACAGCTCCCCAGCACAACAGCCCACCACACCGGGCTCCCCAGTCCAGCTCAACCGGCCCCCCAGCCCAGCTCACCGGGCTCCCCAGCACAGCACACGGGGCCCCCCAGAACCACAGCCCGCCTGGCTCTCCATCAGAGCGTTTTCACACCGCTCCCCAGCAGAGCCTGTCCACACGGCTCCCCAGCACCACAGCCCAGCACACCGGGCTCCTCAGCCCAGCTCACCGGGCACCCCAGCACAGCACAGGGGGGCCCCCAGCACCACAGCCCGTCTGGCTCTCCATCAGAGCCTGTTCAAAACTCTCCCCAGCAGAGACTGTCCACACGGCTCCCCAGCAGCACAGCCCTGCACACCAGGCTCCCTAGCCCAGCTATCCGGGCTCCCCAGCACAGCACACGGGGGCCCCCATCACCACAGCCCGCCTGGTTCTCCATCAGAGACTGTTCACACCGCTCCCCAGCAGAGCCTGTTCACTCCGCTCCCAAGCAGAGCCTGTCTACACGGCTCCCCAGCACCACAGCCCAGCACACCGGGCTCCCCAGCCCATCTCACCGGGCTTCCCAGCACAGCACACGGGGACCCCCAGCACCACAGCCCACCTGGCTCCCCAGCAGAGCCTGTTCAAACCACTCCCCAGCAGTCCCTGTCCACACGGCTCCCCAGCAGCACCGCCTAGCACAGCGGGCTACCCGGCCAAGCTCACCGGGCTCACCAGCACAGCACACGGGGGCCACCAGCACCACATCCCGCGTGGCTCTCCATCATGGCCTGTTCACACCGCTCCCCAGCAGAGCCTGTCCACACGGCTCCCCAGCACCACTGCCCAGCACACCGGGCTCCCCAGCTAGGCTCAACGGGCTCCCCAGCATGGAACACGGGGACCCCCAGCACCACAGCCAGCCTGGCTCTGAAGCAGAGCCTGTTCAAACCAATCCCCAGCAGAACCTGTCCACACGGCTCCCCAGCAGCACAGCCCAGTACACCGGGCTCCCCATCCCAGCTCACCGGGCTCCCCAGCACAGCACATGGGGCCCCCCAGCAGAGCCTGTCTACACGGTTTGCCAGCACCACTGTCCATTACACCGGGCTCCCCAGCCCAGCTCACCGGGCCCCCCAGCACAGCACACGGGGGCCCCCAGCACCACAGCCCGCCTGGCTCTCCATCAGAGCCTGTTCACACCGCTCCCGAGCTGAGCCTGTCTACACGGCTCCCAAGCACCACAGCCCAGCACACCGGGATCCCCAGCCCAGCTCACCAGGCTCCCCAGCACAGCACACGGGGGCCCTCAGCACCACAGCCCGCCTGGCTCACCAGCAGAGCCTGTTCAAACCACTCCCCAGCAGTCCCTGTCCACACGGCTCCCCAGCAGCACTGCCCAACACACCGGGCTACCCGGCCAAGCTCACCGGGCTCCCCAGCACAGCACATGGGGGCCCCCAGCAGAGCCTGTCTACACGGGTTGCCAGCACCACTGTCCATTACACCGGGCTCCCCAGCCCAGCTCACCGGGCCCCCCAGCACAGCACACGGGGGCCCCCAGCACCACAGCCTGCCTGCCTCTCCAGCAGAGCCTGTTCAAACCGCTCCCCAGCAGAGCTCTGCAGCAGAGCCTGTCCACACGGCTCACCAGCAGCACAGCCCAGAACACCGTGCTCCCCAGTACAGCACACGGGGGCCCCCAGCAAACCACACGGGGCCCCCCTGCACCACAGCCCGCCTGGTTCTCCAGCAGAGCCTGTTCAAACCGCTCCCCAGATGAGCCTGTCCACACGGCTCCCCAGCACCACAGCCCAGTACACCGGGCTCCCCAGCCCAGGTCACCGTGCTCCGCAGCACAGCACAAGGGGGCCCCCAGCACCACAGCCCGCCTGGCTCTCCATCAGAGCCATATCACAGCACTCCGCAGCAGAGCCTGTCTACACGGATCCCCAGCACCACAGCCCAGCTCACCGGGCTCTCCAGCCCAGCTCACCAGGCTCCCCAGCACAGCACACGGGGGCCCCCAACACCACAGCTCGCCTGGCTGTCCAGCAGAGCCTGTTCAAACCGCTCCCCAGATGAGCCTGTCCACACGGCTCCCCAGCAGCACCGCCTAGCACAGCGGGCTACCCGGCCAAGTTCACCGGGCTCCCCAGCACAGCACATGGGGGCCCCCAGCAGAGCCTGTCTACATGGTTTACCAGCACCACTGTCCATTACACCGGGCTCCCCAGCCCAGCTCACCGGGCCCCCCAGCACAGCACACGGGGGCCCCCAGCACCACAGCCCGCCTGGCTCTCCATCAGAGCCTGTTCACACCGCTCCCCAGCTGAGCCTGTCTACACGGCTCCCAAGCACCACAGCCCAGCACACCGGGATCCCCAGCCCAGCTCACCAGGCTCCCCAGCACAGCACACGGGGGCCCCCAACACCACATCCTGCCTGCCTCTCCAGCAGAGCCTGTTCACACAGATCCCAAGCAGAGCCAGTATGCACGGCTCCCCAGCACCACAGCCCAGCACACCAGGCTCCCCAGCACAGCACACGGGACAACCCAGCACCACAGCCCGCCTGGCTCTCCATCAGAGCCTGTTCACACCGCTCCCCAGCTGAGCCTGTCTACACGGCTCCCCAGCACCACAGCCCAGTACACCGGGCTCCCCAGCCAGGCTCAACGGGGTCCCCAGCACAGAACACGGGGCCCCCCAGCACCACAGCCCGCCTGTGTCTCCATCAGAGCCTGTCCACATCGCTCCTCAGCAGAGCATGTCCACACGGCTCCCCAGCACCACTGCCCAGCACACCGGGCTCCCCAGCCCAGCTCAACGGGCTCCCCAGCACAGCACACGGGGCCCGCCACAACCACAGCCCGCCCGGCTCTGCAGCAGATCCTGTTCAAACCACTCCCCAGCAGAGCCTGTCCACACGGCTCCCCAGCACCACAGCCCAGCAATCCGGACTCCCCGGCCAAGCTCACCGGGCTCCCCAGCACAGCACACGGGGCCCCCCAGCAGAGCCTGTCTACATGGTATGCCTGCACCACAGCCCAGCACACCGGGCTCCCCAGCCCAGCTCACCGGGCGCCCCAGCAAAGCACACGGGGGCCCCCAGCACCACAACCCGCCTGGCTCTCCATCAGAGCCTATTCACACCGCTCCGCAGCAGAGTCTTTCTACACGGTTCGCCAGCACCACATCCCAGCACACCGGGCTCCCCAGCCAAGCTCTACGGGCTCCCGAGCACAGCACACGGGGGCCCCCAGCACAACAGCCCGCCTGGCTCTCCATCAGAGCCATTTCACACCGCTCCCCAGCAGAGCCTGTCCACACAACTCCCCAGCACCACAGCCCAGAACACTGGGCTCCCCAGCCTTCCTCAACGGGCTACCCAGCACAGCACACGGGGCCCCCCACCACCACAGCCCGCCTGGCTCTACAGCAGACCTTATTCAAACCACTCCCCAGCAGAGCCTGTCCACACGGCTCCCCACCACCACAGCCCGCCTGACTCTCCATCAGAGCCTGTTCACTCCGCTCACCAGCAGATCCTGTTCACACCGCTCCGCAGCAGAACCTGTCTACGAGGCTCCCCAGCACAACAGCAAAGCACACCGGGCTCCCGAGCCCACCTCACCGGGAAACCCAGCACAGCACACGGGGCCCCCCACCACCACAGCCCGCCTGGCTATCCAGCAGACCTTATTCAAACCACTCCCCAGCAGAGCCTGTCCACACGGCTCCCCAGCAGAGCCTGTCCACACGGCTCCCCAGCACCACAGCACAGCACACGGGTCCCCCCAGCACCACAGCCCGCCTGGCTCTCCATCAGAACCTGTTCAACCCTCTCCCCAGAAGAGCCTGTCCACACGGCTCCCCAGCACCACAGCCCAGCACACCGGGCTCCCCAGCCCAACTCAACGGGCTCCCCAGCACAGCACACGGGGCCCCACAGCACCACAGCCCGCCTGGCTCTCCATCAGAGCCTGTCTACACGGCTCCCTAGCACCACAGCCCAGCTAACCGTGCTCCCCAGCACCACAGCCCAGCACACCGGGCTCCACATCCCAGCTAAACGGGCTCCGCAGCACAGCACACGGGGGCCCCCAGCACCACAGCCCGCCTGACTCTCCAGCAGAGCCTGTTCACACCGCTCCAAAGCAGAGCCTGTCAACACACCTCCCCAGCAGAACAGCCCAGCACACCGGGCTCCCCAGCCCAGATCACCGGGCTCCCCTGCACCACAGCCCGCCTGGCTCTCCATCAGAGCCTGTTCACACCGCTCCCCAGCAGAGCTTGTCTACACGGCTCCCCAGCAGCACAGCCCAGCAGACCGGGCTGCGCATCCCAGTTCACCGGGCTCCCCAGCACAGCACACGGGGGCCCTCAGCATGACAGCCCGCCTGGCTCTCCATCAGAGCATGTTCAGACCGCTCCCCAGCAGAGATTGTCCACACGGCTCCCCAGCAGCACAGCCCAGCACGCCGGGTTCCCCAGCACAGCACACGGCGGCCCCAACCACCAAAGCCCGCCTGGCTCTCCATTAGAGCCTGTTCAAACCACTCCCCAGCAGAGCCTGTCCACTGGGCTCACCAGCAGCAAAGCCCAGCACACCGGGTTCCCCAGCCCAGCTCACCGGGCTCCCCAGCACAGCACACGGGGGCCCCCAGCACCACAGCCTGGCTGGCTCTCCAGCCGGGCTTGTTCACACAGCTCCCCAGAAGAGCCAGTATGCACGGCTCCCCAGCAGCACTGCCCAGTTCAGCGGGCTCCACAGCACAGCACACGGGGGCCCCCAGCACCACAGCCCGCCAGGCTCTCCAGCAGAGCCTGTCCACTCGGCTCACCAGCAGCACTGCCCAGCTCACCGGGCTCCCCAGTACAGCACACGGGGGGGCCCAGCAAAGCACACGGGGCCCCCCAGCACCACAGCCCGCCTGGCTCTCCAGCAGAGCCTTTTCAAACCGCTCCCCAGCAGAGCCTTTCTCCACGGGTCCCCAGTAGCACTACCCAGCACACCGCACCACAGCCCGCCTGACTCTCCAGCAGAGCCTGTTCACACCGCTCCCCAGCAGAGCCTGTCCACACGGCTCCCCTGCACCACAGCCCAGAACACTGGGCTCCCCAGCCCACCTCACCGGGCCCACTACACACATCACACGGGGGCGCCCAGAATCACAGCCCGCCTGGCTCTCCATCAGAGCCAGTTCACAAAGCTCCGCAGCAGAGCCTGTCTACACGGATCCCCAGCACCACAGCCCAGCTCACCGGGCTCTCCAGCACTGCACACGGGGCCCCCCAGCACCACAGCCCGCCTGGCTCTCGAGCAGAGCCTGTTCAAACCACTCCCCCAGCAGAGCCGGTCCACATGGCTCCCCAGCACCACAGCCAAGCAAACCGGGCTCCCCAGGCATGCTCACCCGGCTCCCCAGCACAGCACACGGGGGCCCCCACCACAGCTCACCGGGCTCCCCTGAACCACAGCCCGCCTGGCTCTCTATCAGAGCCTGTTCAACCCTCTCCCCAGCCGAGCCTGTCCACACGGCTCCCCAGCACCACAGCCCAGCACACAGGGCTCCCCAGCACAGCACACGGGTCCCCCCAGCACCACAGCCCGCCTGGCTCTCCATCAGAACCTGTTCAACCCTCTCCCCAGAAGAGCCTGTCCACACGGCTCCCCAGCACCACAGCCCAGCACACCGGGCTCCCCAGCCCAACTCAACGGGCTCCCCAGCACAGCACACGGGGCCCCATAGCACCACAGCCCGCCTGGCTCTCCATCAGAGCCTGTATACACGGCTCCCTAGCACCACAGCCCAGCTAACCGTGCTCCCCAGCACCACAGCCCAGCACACCGGGGTCCACATCCCAGCTAAACGGGCTCCGCAGCACAGCACACGGGGGCCCCCAGCACCACAGCCCGCCTGACTCTCCACCAGAGCCTGTTCACACCGCTCCAAAGCAGAGCCTGTCAACACACCTCCCCAGCAGAAAAGCCCAGCACACCGGGCTCCCCAGCCCAGATCACCGCGCTCCCCTGCACCACAGCCCGCCTGGCTCTCCATCAGAGCCTGTTCACACCGCTCCCCAGCAGAGCTTGTCTACACGGCTCCCCAGCAGCACAGCCCAGCACACCGGGCTGCGCATCCCAGTTCACCGGGCTCCCCAGCACAGCACACGGGGGCCCTCAGCACGACAGCCCGCCTGGCTCTCCATCAGAGCATGTTCAGACCGCTCCCCAGCAGAGATTGTCCACACGGCTCCCCAGCAGCACAGCCCAGCACGCCGGGTTCCCCAGCACAGCACACGGGGACCCCAACCACCAAAGCCCGCCTGGCTCTCCATTAGAGCCTGTTCAAACAACTCCCCAGCAGAGCCTGTCCACTGGGCTCACCAGCAGCACAGCCCAGCACACCGGGTTCCCCAGCCCAGCTCACCGGGCTCCCCAGCACAGCACACGGGGGCCCCCAGCACCACAGCCTGGCTGGCTCTCCAGCCGGGCCTGTTCACACAGCTCCCCAGAAGAGCCAGTATGCACGGCTCCCCAGCAGCACTGCCCAGCTCAGCGGGCTCCACAGCACAGCACACGGGGGCCCCCAGCACCACAGCCCGCCAGGCTCTCCAGCAGAGCCTGTCCACTCGGCTCACCAGCAGCACTGCCCAGCTCACCGGGCTCCCCAGTACAGCACACGGGGGGCCCCAGCAAAGCACACGGGGCCCCCCAGCACCACAGCCCGCCTGGCTCTCCAGCAGAGCCTTTTCAAACCGCTCCCCAGCAGAGCCTTTCTCCACGGGTCCCCAGTAGCACTACCCAGCACCCCGCACCACAGCCCGCCTGACTCTCCAGCAGAGCCTGTTCAAACCGTTCCCCAGCAGAGCCTGTCCACACGGCTCCCCAGCGTCACAGCCCAGCTCACCGGACTCCCCAGCACAGCACACGGGCGCCCCCAGCACCACAGCCCGCCTGGCTCTCCAGATGAGCCTGTTCAACCCTCTCCCCAGCAGAGCCTGTCCACACGGCTCCCCAGCAGCACAGCCCAGCGAACTGGCCTCCACAGCCCAGTAAACGGGGGCCCCTAGCACAGCACACGGGGGCCTCCAGCAAACCACACGGGGCCCCCCTGCACCACAGCCCGCTAGGCTCTGCAGCAGAGCCTGTCCACACGGCTCCCCACCACCACAGCCCAGCACACCGGGCTCCCCAGCCCAGCTCAACGAGCCCCCCAGCACTGCACACGGGGGCCCACAGCACCACAGCTCGCCTGGCTGTCCAGCAGAGCCTGTTCAAACCACTCCCAAGCAGAGCCGGCCAACACGGCTCGCCAGCAGCACAGCCCAGCACACTGGCCTCCCCAGCCCAGCTCACCGGGCTCCCCAGCACAGCACACGGGGCCCCCCAGCACCACAGCCCAGCACACCGGGCTCCCCAGCCCAGCTCAACGAGCTCCCCAGCACTGCACACGGGGGCCCACAGCACCACAGCCTGCCTGGCTGTCCAGCAGAGCCTGTTCAGACGGCTCTCCATCAGAGCCTGTTCACACCGCTCCGCAGCAGAGCCTGTCCACACGGCTCCCCATTACCACAGCCCAGCACACCGGGCTCCCCAGCACAGCACACGGGGCCCCCCAGCACCACAGCTCACCTGGCTCTCCATCAGAGACTGTTCACACCGCTCCCCAGCAGAACCTGTTCACACCGCTCCCCAGCAGAGCCTGTCTACACGGCTCCCCAGCACCACAGCCCAGCACACCGGGCTCCCCAGCCCAGCTCACCGGGCTCCTGACAAAAGCACACGGGGGCCCAAAGCACCACAGCCCGCCTGGCTGTCCAGCAGAGCCTGTTCAGACGGCTCTCCATCAGAGCCAGTTCACACCGCTCCCCAGCAGAGCCTGTTCACATCGCTCCCCAGCAGATCCTGTCTGCACGGCTCCCCAGCACCACAGCCCAGCACACCGGGAACCGCAGCCCAGCTCACCATGCCCCCCAGCACAGCACATGGGGGCCCCCAGCACCACAGCCCGCCTGGCTTTCCATCAGAGCCTTTTCACACCTCTCCCCAGCAGAGCCTGTCCACACTGCTCCCCAGCACATCAGCCAAGCACACCGGGCTCCCCAGCCCAGCTCACCGGGCTCCCCAGCACAGCACAAGTGGGCCCCCAAGACCACAGCCCACCTGGCTCTCCATCAGTGCCTGTTCACACCGCTCCCATTCAGAGCCTGTCTACACGGCTCCCCAGCACCACAGCCCAGCACACCGAGCTCCCCAGCCCAGCTCAACGGGCTCCCCAGCACAGCACACGGGGCCCCCCAGCACCACAGCCCGCCTGGCTCTCCAGCAGAGCCTTTCCACACGGCTCCCCAGCACAAAAGCCCAGCACACCGGGCTCCCCAGCCCAGCTCAACGGACTCCCCAGCACAGCACACGGGGCACCCCAGCACCACAGCCGGCCTGGCTGTCCAGCAGAACCTGTTCAAACCACTCCCCAGCAGGCCCTGTTCAACCCTCTCCCCATCAGAGCCTGTCCACACGGCTTCCCAGCACCACAGCCCAGCACACTGGGATCCAAAGCCCAGCTCACTGGGCTCCCTAGCACAGCACACGGGGGCCACCAGCACCACAGCCCGGCTGGCTCTCCATTAGAGCCTTTTCTCTCCGCTCCCCGGCAGAGCCTGTCTACACAGCTCCCCAGCAGCACAGCCCAGCACACCGGGCTCCCCAGCCCTGCTCACCGGGCTCCCCAGTACAGCACACGGGGGCCCCCAGCACAGCTCACCGGGCTCCCCAGCAGCGCACACGGGGCCCCTCAGCACCACAGCCCGCCTTTCTCTCCAGCAGAGCCTGTCCACACCGCTCCCCAGCACAACAGCCCAGCACACCGGGCTCCCCAGCCCAGCTCAACGGGCTCCCCAGCACAACACACGGGGCACCCCAGCACCACAGCCCGCCTGGCTGTCCAGCAGAGCCTGTCCACACCGCTCCCCAGAAGAGCCTGTCCACACGGCTCCCCAGCAGAAAAGCCCATCACACCGGGCTCCCCAGCCAAGCAGACCGGGCTCCCCAGCCCAGCTCACCCGGCTCCCCAGCACAGAACACGGGGCTCCCCAGCACAACAGCCCGCCTGGCTCTCCATCAGAGCCTGTTCAAACCACTCCCATGCAGAGCCTGTCCACACGCCTCCCCAGCAGCACAGCCCAGCACACCGGGCTCCCCTGCCCAGCTCACCGGGCTCCCCAGCACAGAACACGGTGCCCCCCAGCACCACAGCCCGCCTGGCTCTCCATCAAAGCCTGTTCACACCGCTCCACAGCACAGCCTGTCCGCACGGCTCACCAGCACCACAGCCCAGCACACCGGCCTCCCCAGCAAAGCACACGGTGCCCCACAGCAATACAGCCTGCCTGGCTCTGCATCAGAGCCTGTTCAAACAACTCCACAGCAGAGCCTGTCTACACTGCTCCCCAGCACCACAGCCCAGCACACCGGGCTTCCCAGCCAAGCTCAACGGGCTCCTGAGCACAGCACACGGGCGCCCCCAGCACCACAGCCCGCCTGCTCTCCATCAGAGCCTGTTCACACCCGTCCGCAGCAGAGCCTGTCAACACTACTCCCCAGCACCACAGCCCAGCACACCGGGCTCCTCGGCCCAGCTAACCGGGCTCCCCAGCACAGCACACGGGGGCCCGCAGCACAGCTCACCGGGCTCCCCAGCACAGCACACGGGGCCCCCCAGCACCACAGCCCGCCTGGCTCTCCAGCAGAGTCTGTTGAAACCACTCCCCAGCAGAGCCTGTCTACACGGCTCACCAGGCTCCCCAGCCCAACTAACCGGGCTCCCCAGAACTTGACACGGGGGCCCCCAGAACCACAGGCCGCCTGGCTCTCCAGCAGAGCCTCTATACACCGATCCCCAGCAGAGCCTGTCTACACGGCTCTCCAGCAGCATAGCCCAGCACACTGGCCTCCCCTGCCCACCACACCGGGTTCCCCAACACAGCACATGGGGGCCCCCACCACCACGGCCCGCCTGGCTCTCCAGCAGAGCCTGTTCAAACCACTCCCAAGCAGAGCAGGTCCACACGGCTCCCCAGCAGAACAGTCCAGCACACTGGCCTCCCCAGCCCAGCTCACCGGCCTCCCCAGCACAGCACACAGGGCCCCCCAGCACCACAGCCCACCTGGCTCTCCATCAGAGCCTGTTCACACCGCTCCCCAGCAGAGCCTGTCTACAGGGCTACCCAGCAGCACAGCCCAGCACACCGGGCTCCATAGCCGATATCACCGGGCTCCGCAGCACAGCACACGGGGCCCCCCAGCGCCAGAGCACAGCACACCGGGCTCCCCAGCACGGCACACGGGGGCCCCCAGAACCACGGCCCGCCTGGCTCTCCATCAGAGCCTGTTCACACCGCTCCCCAGCAGCACAGAAAAGCACACCGGGTTCCCCAGCAAAGCACACGGGGGCCCCCAGCACCACGGCCCGCCTGGCTCTCCAGCAGAGCCTGTTCAAACCACTCCCAAGCAGAGCCGGTCAACACGGCTCCCCAGCCGCACAGCCCAGCACACTGGCCTCCCCCGCCGATCTCACCGGGCTGCGCAGCACAGCACACGGGGCCCCCCAGCACCATAGCCCGCGTTGTTCTCCATCAACGCCAGTTCAAACCACTCCCCAGCAGAGCCTGTCTACACGGCAGCCCAGCAGCTAAGCCCAGCACACCGGGCCCCGCAGCCCAGCTAACCGGGCTACCGAGCACAGCACACTGGGGCCTCCCAGCACCACTGCCCGCCTGGCTCTCCATCAGAGCCTGTTCATACAGCTCCCCAGCAGAGCCCGTCTACACGGCTCCCCAGCACCACAGCCCAGCTCACCGGGCTCCCAAGCCCAGCTCACCTGGCTCTCCAGCACAGCACACGGGGCCCCCCAGCACAACAGCCCGCCTTGCTCTCCATCAGAGCCTGTTCATACAGCTCCCCAGCAGAGCCCGTCTACACGGCTCCGCAGCACCACAGTCCATCACACCGGGCTCCCCAGCACAGCACACGGGGCCCCCCAGCACCACAGCCCGCCTGGCTCTCCAGCAGAGCCTTTCCACACGGCTCCCCAGCAC
This sequence comes from Dascyllus trimaculatus, assembly GCA_024666655.1. Lineage (NCBI taxonomy): Eukaryota > Metazoa > Chordata > Actinopteri > Pomacentridae > Dascyllus > Dascyllus trimaculatus. The sequence continues at coordinate 960 of JAMOIN010000933.1, read as the reverse complement.
AAAAGCCCAGCACACCGGGCTCCCCAGCCCAGCTCAACGGACTCCCCAGCACAGCACACGGGGCACCCCAGCACCACAGCCGGCCTGGCTGTCCAGCAGAACCTGTTCAAACCACTCCCCAGCAGGCCCTGTTCAACCCTCTCCCCATCAGAGCCTGTCCACACGGCTTCCCAGCACCACAGCCCAGCACACTGGGATCCAAAGCCCAGCTCACTGGGCTCCCTAGCACAGCACACGGGGGCCACCAGCACCACAGCCCGGCTGGCTCTCCATTAGAGCCTTTTCTCTCCGCTCCCCGGCAGAGCCTGTCCACACGGCTCCCCAGCAGCACAGCCCAGCACACCGGGCTCCCCAGCCAAGCTCACCAGGGTCCCCAGCACAGAACACGGGGCCCCCCCGGCACCACAGCCTGCCAGGCTCTCCAGCAGAGCCTGTTCAAACCACCCCCCAGAAGAGCCTGTCCACACGGCTCCCCAGCACCACAGCCCAGCACACCTGGCTCCCCAGCACAGCACACGGGGCCCCCCAGCACCACAGCCCGCCTTGCTCTCCAGCAATGCCTGTTCAAACCACTCCCCAGCAGAGCCTGTACACACGGCTCCCCAGCACCACAGCCCAGCACACCGGGCTCTCCAGCACAGCACACGGGGCCCCCCAGCACCACAGCCCGCCTGGCTCTCCATCAGAGCCCTTTCACCCCGCTCCGCAGCAGAGCCTGTCTACACGGCTCCCCATTACCAAAGCCCAGCACACCGGGCTCCCCAGCACCACAGCCCAGCACACGGGGCTCCCCAGGCCAGCACACCGGACTCCCCAGCACACCAGACCGGGCCCCCCAGCACCAAAGCCCGAATGGCTCCCCAGCAGAGCCTGTCTACACGGCTCCCCAGCACCACAGCTCAGCACACCGGGCTCCCCAGATCAGCTCAACGGGCTCCCCAGCACAGCACACGGGGCCCC
>JAMOIN010001090.1:0-51231 GCA_024666655.1 Dascyllus trimaculatus | reverse complement strand
CACCATGATGCTGCCACCACCGTGCTTCACATCATGATGCTGCCACCACCGTGCTTCACGTCATGATGCTGCCACCACCATGCTTCACAACATGATGCTGCCACCACCGTGCTTCACAACATGATGCTGCCACCACCATGCTTCACATCATGATGGTGCCACCACCGTGCTTCACGTCATGATGCCGCCACCTCCATGTTTCACATCATGATGCTGCCACCACCGTGCTTCACATCATGATGCTGCCACCACCGTGCTTCACATCATGATGCTGCCACCACCGTGCTTCATGTCATGATGCTGCCACCACCATGCTTCACAACATGATGCTGCCACCACCGTGCTTCATGTCATGATGCTGCCACCACCATGCTTCACAACATGATGCTGCCACCACTGTGCTTCACATCATGATGCTGCCGCCATGTTTCACATCATGATGCTGCCGCCACCGTGTTTCACGTCATGATGCCGCCACCTCCATGTTTCACATCATGATGCTGCCACCACCGTGCTTCACATCATGATGCTGCCACCACCGTGCTTCACATCATGATGCTGCCACCACCGTGCTTCACGTCATGATGCTGCCACCACCATGCTTCACAACATGATGCTGCCACCGTGCTTCACATCATGATGCTGCCACCACCGTGCTTCACATCATGATGCTGCCGCCACCATGCTTCATATCATGATGCATCATGATTGCTTGAAACCAGTCCGTGGTGCACTAAAGGTTGCAGACCGCTGCTTTAGTCTTTTCACTATTATTCTATATTTTATATCCAAATTACTGCACCAGCAAACATATAACAGACCTTCCTTGAGGTTTAGTCAGTGTGAGTCTCCTGGGAAATAATGAAACATGTCACGGCCCAGTTATTGATGATGTTTTACAGCTGGATGTATTAAAAAAACAATCGACACGATTATTGATTTCAGAACTGAAGCTCAACACATGAAGGGTCAGACGGAGGAGGGTGTGATTGATGTCGAAACTGTCTGAGAAAACTAAGATCATTTTAATGAAGAGGAAACTGTTTAATAAATCCTGCAAAAACACAGTCAGCAGCAACATCAGTGATAAAGAGTTTAACCCGTCACTGATCAAATATGTGTTTATTTCCAGTGTAATCAGATTATTAAACAGTCATAACAGAACCTTTTAATGTGGCTCTTATGCAGAAACCAAATCGCTCCTCTGAGATAATGAACGTTTCATTCTGGACCTTCTGGCTTCAACCTCTCATTCTTCCTCCGTCCAGCTCCATCGTCAACGTCCCGGGCGAGTCGACTTTGCGCCGCGACTTCATCCGGCTGCAGCAGGAGAACAAGGAGCGCTCGGAGGCCCTGCGCCGCCAGCAGCTCCTGCAGGAGCAGCAGCTCCGCGAGCAGGAGGAGTACAAGCGCCAACTACTGGCCGAGAGGCAGAAACGAATCGAGCAGCAGAAGGAGCAGAGGAGGCGGCTGGAGGAGGTGAGCAGACTCAGATCAGCTGGGGGGCTTTTTATAGGTCAGGAGAAGTTTGAGACCTGAGGGTGTGATGGAAACAAAACACAGTTAAACACCTGAGAAATGAAATAAAGGAGGTTGTTATAGTTAATGATTGTAATAGTCTATCAGGCTAACAGTATTCACATGAATGTTTACTTGATTTAATCCTCCATAAAGATTTATTTAGCTAAGATTTTACAAAAAAAGGTTTAAGTGGACTTGCTCTACCGTCTAAACTGGGTGTTTTTTCCTCCCTGTGAGCTCATTTAACTACAATATCAATGTAATATAAAGTCCTGCAAACATGTCTCCTGTGCAGTCTGACACAGCTACATATACACTGTAAATTTGAATAAAAAGCATATTACTACTACTAAAAATAAGTAATATATTACTACCTGGGCTGCACGGTGGCTCGGTGGTTAGCAGCGTCGCCTCACAGCTAGAAGATCCCCGGTTCGCGTCCCGGTTAGGACGCCTGGGATCTTCCTATGTGGAGTTTGCATGTTCTCACCAGGTTCTCTAAAAACATGCTGAGGTTAATTGAGGATTCTAAATTGTCCGTGGGTGTGAATGTAGCCCTGCGATAGGCTGGCGACATCCCGAGTCGGCTGGGATAGACTCCAGCGCCCCACGACCCTTCAGAGGATTAAGTGGTGTATAGCTGATGGAAAAGATATTACTTATTATTGGTCGTGATACATTACTACCAATGTACAGAGCAGAACGCAGCCGGGATGAGGAGCCTGTGAGCCTGAGCTCAGGGCACGCAAACCCGGCGTCAAACACACGAATCCCGATACGCGTTTGTGGATCTGTCACGGCAGAAGTGTGGCAAAAATCACATGTTTAAAAGGAGCCAATCGAGAAGCCGCTTGACTTGTAACCAATGATTCGTCTGTATTCCCGGGTCTTGCAGGGAAAACGCTCAGACTTCACAGATCGGTCCACACACTTGCGAACCTGATCACACAAGTTGTTTTACGGACACACAACCCCCCACTCGCATTTGCGTATAGTATTGCCACAACAACGGCCCCATAGACAGGCTTTCCTTTAAGTTTGCAGATGAAGCATTCATCCTAAGTGTCCTGGGAGATGATGGAACACGTCACAGCCCAGTTACTGATGACTTTTTAAAATGGCGCCTGTTTACAGCTGATGTATTAAAAAACAAACATGATTGTGGATTTTTCAACACATTAAGGGCCAGAAGGTGGAGGCTGATCGATGTCAGATGGAGCTTTTGGTTGTGCAAAAAGGGACGGCAGCATCTAAACCAGTGGTTCTCAACTGGTGGGTCGGGACCCAAAAGTGGGTCGTGAAGCCATTTTTAGAGGGTCGCAGAAGCAAAAGGTAGTGGTATAAAGTCTTTTATTTTGAAGGACGTGTTTCTTACGACACAGTTTGCTTTCAGTAGCAGGATATTTAGTGGTGGTGACACCAGTAGTTGCCCACTATTAACCTCTAGATTTGGCTTATAGGAGAAATTTATGCTAAAATGAGCCAAAAATATACGAAAATGTGCTCAGAATCTGTCAAAATGGGTCAAAATATGCCCAAAAACTTGGCATTAATGTGCAAATATACCAAAATGAGCAAAAAATAAGCCAAAATTTTCCTAAGTTGTATCAAAATGCGTTGAGACTCCATCCAAATGAACCTTAATCTGTTAACAGGAACAGCAAACTTCAACAATTTGGGTCGCGACCGATATTAATAGAGACATAGTGGGTCCTGAGGCTGGACCAGTTGAGAACCACTGCTCTAAACTGTGTAAAGAAGCCAGAATAAGATCGAACCTCGATGAAACTGTTTAATAAACACACTCAGTAACCAACAGTGAAGCCCGTCTGACAGAAACGTTCAGTATTCACTTTAAACCGTCGGGGATCTTCTTCTCGCTGTCATCAGATTATTAAACATAGGAGCCGTTTAAACTTGTTGAATCTAGCTGCTACCAAATCGCTCGTATGAGATCTTAATGAAGCCTGAACCGAACCAAAGCGTAGATATATTATTCATTATTTAGGCATCACAGGATCCCTCCCAGCGACGACACTGAATGTTTGAACAGCACTAAAAATAATCCTATTGCAGGGAAAGTCCTGAGTTATTAATGACTCGACGAGCACAAGGGATTCTCCTTTGGGACGCGATAATGTCACCGTGTTGTTCAACGCTGAGAACAATAAGATGAATTTAATTATGTTTTGTAGTTTTCTGAGTGGTTAATTTGTGTATTTATCCCATTTAAAATGCTAACAGGCTGAAAGAGGTGGTTGGATGCAGGAAAAGAGAAACACACTGGAGAGGATGGATGTCGTAGTACTGAAGTAATAAATGAGAATAAATGAGGATAAAAGCAGGGATCAGGGAGGAAACGATCAAAATAGAGCCTCAGACCTCATCATGGCAGCTGGATCCAGACTACAGCTCAAAAGATTAGTGGAATAAAGTTTATATTTGATGGAGAAAACATCGATCAGCAACGGTTTCAGGTTTATTTGACTATTATATATTATTATTATTATTATTGTTGGTTACTTGTTGAGCAAAAGAGCAAACTATTTGTCAGTTTCAGCTGATTAAATCTGTTTGTTTCACGTGATTGTAGCCGACTGTTGGCCTTTGGAAACGAAAGCCTCGACAGGTTAGTGATTCATGAATGTTGGCAGCAGCTGCAGCTTTAACATCCAAGACTGTATAAAGACGGATGCAGCCTGAAGCTCTCTGAACCCCGAACACTGCTGGGAATGAGAAGCTGTCTTTTCAAAATCGCCAAAATGCACCGTTTATCTAGTTCCCCCTTTTCCACTGAGCTGGTTCCAGGTCTAGTCCGGAGCCAGATCCTGACTTAGCTCCACTTCTTTGTGTTTCCACCACCTAAGCACCGACTCCAGGTTCTATAAACTGGAGCTCAGCAAGCACCAACTCTTTGCTGGTCCAGAGCTAAGCACCGAGTACGTCAGGGGCTGGGGGCGGGGTTATGGTGACCAACCATCAACGGTGGAAAGGGACACACAAGCGCTAATTAGTGTCCTTGTTCTCCAGGACGTCCCTGGTCCCATCACACATGTGTTGGAATGACTCCCGGGACACACGGAAGTTTAGCACAAACTGTTGACCTGAAATCCGCTACAGTTGTGTCCCACCAGTAGCGTGATCACGGATGTGTCCAGGCAACAGGAGGACCTCCGCCTCACAATCAGCCTTAAGACCATCTATAGAGATAAACATAGATATTATCATCAACTTACTGCGTTTGTTTAACTGCTATGTAATGGATGCTAGCGTAGTGGTTTTACGGTGACCCAATGGCTCCAACTGGACTCAAAGCAAACAGGTTCTTAGGAGGAACCAGATTAGAACCAACTAAGCACCAGAACTAGGACCTGGTTCTTCTTGGGAAGGAAGGAAGGAAGGAAGGAAGGAAAGTGGGAGGAAAGGAAGAAAGAAAGAAGGAAGGAGAGAGGGAGGAGGAAAGAAAGAGAGAGAAAGCAAGGGGAAGTAAGGAAGGAAGGAAGGAAGGGAGGAGGGAAGGAAAGAAGAAAGGAAGGAAGAAAAGTGGGAGGGAATGAAGGAAGGATGGAAAGAAGGATAGAAGGAGGAAGGAGGGAAGGAAGGAATGAAGGAAAGAAAGAAGGAAGGAGAGAGGGAGGGAGGAAAGGAAGGGAGAAAGCAAGGAGAAGGAAGGAAGGAAGGAAGGAAGGAAGGAAGGAAGGAAGGAAGGAAGGAAGGAAGGAATAAAAGAAGGAGGGAATCAAGAAAGGAAAGAGGGAAGGAAGGAATGAAGGAGAAAAGGAGGGAAGGAGGAAGGGAGGGAAGGAAAAAAGGAAGCAATGGGAAGGAAGGAGGGAAGGAATGAAGGAAGGAGGGAAGGAAGGAAGGAAAGAAGGAAGAATGGAATCGAAGAAGGAGGGAATTAAGAAAGGAAAGAGGGAAGGAAGGAATGAAGGAGGGAAGGAGGAAGGGAGGGAAGGAAAAAAGGAAGCAAGGGGAAGGAAGGAGGGAAGGAATGAAGGAAGGAGGGAAGGAAGGAAAGAAAGAAAGAAAGAAGGAAGGAAGGGAGCGTTGACCTTATTGTGTTTAACTGCTATGTAATGGATGCTAGCGTAGTGGTTTTATGGTGACCCAATGGCTCCAACTGGACTCCAAACAGGTTCTTAGGGGGAACCAGATTAGAACCAACTAAGAACCAGAACTAGACCTGGTTCTTCTTGGTGGAGAAGGGGTACAAGTAAACACGACATCACGTTTGATCAGACATTTAAAGACTATACTTCGATTAAACCGTTATTTTATAGTTTCCTGTGTCGAGACGAACCACATTTAATGGCCCGATAGCGCCACCCGATGGTAGAAGCTCAAGTCCTTAGCCGGATGTAGCGGCTCATTTACAAAAGCTAAAGTCTCTGTTTGTAAAGGTCCTCTAAGGTGGACGGTTCAATGCCGATGCTCTTCCTGGCAGAGCAGAGCGGACTACTCTGTTCTCGATCAGAGACACACCGAGAAACTTACATGTCGACAACCTCGTTTATAAAAACAGCTAAATGACATTTATCTTTGCTAAAATCAAAACCACCTCAAAGGTTTTAGAAGTGTTCAAGGACAAGTGGTTTTCCTCGCTCCAGGACACATTTTAGACCTCAGATCCATAACAAGAGTCATCATTTGAGGGAATCAACCTCAGCAAACTTAATGATCAGATTATTAGGATTAGAGGAAACTCAATCAGGACGTCCTCGTTTCACGGACGGACTCGGTCTTCAGCTCGACTCCACTCTGGCCTCAGCTTGTTTGTGTGATCATGAGGCGGTGGGAGCCTGAGGGGGGCTGAGCCGGATCGTCAGGTGTAGTTTAAGATGAAAAGACCGGGGGGTTAGCGGGTTGATAAGTTCTTATAATACACAAATCAATTTAAGGCTGCTGTGAAATAATAATAAAGTTAATTGGTGCTCTGGAGCTCTGGAAGCCCTTTTTGTAATTATCCTCCGTCTCTCTGAGCCGTGGTCCTTTCCTGTTAGCGTCTGGATGAGCCCGGCTGCATCTCCTCCTCACCTCGTTTAGAGAAGACAGAAAAATGCAGGGATGGAGGAGGAAGAGGAGGAGGAGGAGGAGGAGGAGGAGAGAGACGATGACAGGCGTGGACAGGAGTGGACCGAGCTGAACTCAGATCTAATGCTATAAGAGGAGAAGACAAACCAGGAGATTAAACTGTGCAGCGACTTCCAGCTGATTCAAAGCTGCTCCAAACAGCCGCCGGGCAGATGTGAAGCGGCGACGCCTCACAAGGCCTCGGCTGTTTGCGTTTATTTTCCCACGGCTCTGGGCTCTGGTCTGGATTCATGACGGTGCTTGCAGGTGAATCACGTCGGGTGAATGCCGCCCTGCATGTGCTCTCCTGTTCAGCCGGATCGCTGAACCTGGGAATCTGTTCGAACACGAAGTGTCGCGACACCGAATCCGACGTCCCGGAGCTTCTTCACAACGAAGGCATCAGTGCAGCTTCTGAACCTGTCTTCTAGCAAACCGCTCTGCCCGTCAGACTTAAACCTCCACTCCGATTAAGAGATCAAGTCATAATGCAGTCCCTGAGACGTCGACGCGAACGTCTCCCTCTGCTCATCTGCTCTCTAGTATTTACATTTTATTCACTCAGACGACGTAAATACTCACATCTGACAGGCAAAAACCAGATGAAGGATCTTTAAACCTCGTTAGCATCGTCTTAAAATCCCCGACAGCCTGTGGATTTGATTAAAACAACACAGATGACCTTGAAGGTGTCGTGTTTCTTAAAACGAGAAAACCGGTCGAATCGACTGAAGCAGGAGTCTTAAAAAAAAAGGGGGGGAAAAGCAGAAACGCACAACGTTTCTCAGTAGGAGGCTGGTCCAGGGACCTCCAGCTGACTTTGGGAGACGACTCCGCGGCCAACACACCTGACCACCTAGACTCAGGGGCAGCTCAGCTCTGTGGTGGACTTTAGTGGCTGTGATGTAAAGCCCCTCTTAGACACTGACACCCTGGAGATGGACACCACCCAGCTCCAGGATTCCAGCACGGAGCGATAAAAAGCTGTTGTCCCTGTCAGGTCGGCACCATTTAGGTCCATGAGGAACAGGTGTTTGTGGTAATCCAGCCCCCCGACTCCACGGAGCAGGATGGCCGCCATCTCTGTCCACAGCTGGGTACAGGCAGGTAGAGTACAGCAGCCCTCAGCCAGTGGTGCAGAAGAAGAAGGAGAAGGAGACGAAGGAGACGGAGGAGATGAAGAAGGAGATGAAGGAGATGAAGAAGAAGGAGAAGGAGAAGGAGATGAAGAAGAAGAAGAAGAAGAAGAAGAAAGAGAAGGAGAAGGAGAAGAAGGAGAAGAAGAAGAAGGAGATGAAGGAGACGAAGAAGAAGAAGAAGAAAGAGAAGGAGAAGGAGATGAAGGAGATGAAGAAGAAGAAGGAGACGAAGGAGATGAAGAAGAAGACGAAGGAGACGAAGGAGATGAAGAAGAAGAAGAAGGAGACGAAGGAGACGAAGGAGATGAAGAAGAAGAAGAAGACATCATTTGTCACCAATACATATGACCTGACAGATCAGGATGGACAGTAGCTCAACAGTTCAGTCTCTGGACCACTGATCTGGAGGTCAGAGGATCAAACCCCAATGCCGCCACTGTTGGGTCCTTGATCAAGACCCTGAACCCTTCCTGCTCCAGGGTGGTACCATGGCCGATCCTACGCTCTGACCCCAACTGAGATATGAGAAAACAACATTTCACGATGCTGTAAAAACATATTTGTAAGAATCAAACTTTCTTCTTCTTAATGCAAAGTTTAGTGGTTTAAACCTGAGCTGGTGTCATAAAGACAATCGTTCTTTAGTTAATGATTTGAAGACCTGCAGCTGTCAGAAAGTACAGCTCAGGTGTTGAACAAGTCTGATGTAGGCCGCTCACCGAGGGTCTGAAATCCATGTAGGTCGAATCAGAATAATACTGTCCAGTCACTCAGCTTCTGCTTCCAGTCTCATTAGAAAACATGAGCTCAGGGCTTCGTATGACTCGACAGAAACGCAGAAGTAGGACGCTGAGCAGGTTCCTGTTCTAACTCGCCTCCCGTGTCCGTCCACAGCAACAGCGGCGTGAGCGCGAGATGAGGAGGCAGCAGGAGCGCGAGCAGCGCCGGCGCGAGCAGGAGGAGAAGCGCCGCATCGAGGAGATGGAGCGACGCCGCAAGGAGGAGGAAGAGCGACGGAGGGCCGAGGAGGAGAAGAGGAGGGCCGACCGAGAACAGGTAGGAGCTGAAGGAGCAGAGGGGCGATAAACACCGACGTAAGATCGATTTAAAACCAGATCAACAAGTTTTATATCTAAATATTGACGAGCAAACTGTGGAGAAAGTATTACAATTTTCCATCTGAAATCATCACATTTTTAAAACAATTTCTCATCGACCATCTCTGATTTATAGCATTAAATACTGATATTTATAAACTATTTAGATTTAGATGCTCTTCCAGTAGCAGCATGAGTCGTAGTGGACGCTGGAAATCACAACATAGAATATAAGAACACACCGATCAGACATAACATCATGACCACCTGACTAATACTATGTTGGTCCCCCTTAAAATGCTCTGAACCACTGGGCCTGGACCAGAGCAGTGGTTCTCAACTGGTCCAGCCTCAGGACCCACTATAATTTTTGAAGTTTGCTGTTCCTGTTAACAAATTAAGGTTTATTTGGGTGGAGTCTCAACGCATTTTGATACAATTTAGGAAAATTTTGGCTTTTTTTTTAGTTAATTTTGGTATATTTGAACACTTTTGCCAAGTTTTTGGGCATATTTTGGAACATTTTGACAGATTCTGAGCACATTTTGGTTCATTTTTGGCTCGTTTTAGCATAAATTTCTCCAATAAGCTGGCAGAACCAAATCTAGAGGTTAATAGTGAGCAACTACTGGTGTCACCACCACTAAATATCCTTCCTTTAAAATAAAAGACTTTATACCACTACTTTTTGCTCCTGCGACCCTCTAAAAATGGCTTTGCGACCCACTTTTGGGTCCCGACCCACCAGTTGAGAACCACTGGACCAGAGGACCTCTCAGGGGGTCCTATGGGGTCTGGAACCACTGGATCCTTTGGCTACTCTGTCTTGTGCAGTGGGGCCTCTGTCAATCCAACTGGTTCCACTGCATCCTGTTGATGCTTGATCAGAATGGGCTGTAGGAAGTCTGGAGGTCACATCAACATGTTGGACCATTGTCATGTTCCTCCACATGTTCCTGATTGGTTGGTGTTGTTGCCATGTGGTGGGGTGCATTTTCATCCAGGGACATTTGGGATTTCCGTACGTTAAAAAAACCTGAAAAATATTCGATGTAGCATCTAAAATATCACAAATACCATTCTAAATATTCCTAGTTGATGATCTGAGATGGAATAAGACTCATATAATCACTAATCACTTTCCTTTTTGGGTCATGCAAGTTATTTTTTGTGTTATTTTGAAATTAATCGTGGTAATATATATTTTAAACAAGACTTTCAGATTTAAGAAATGTCTTGTTTGGGGAGATTGATTCCTCCTTACCACAGTTTTTTCTTTTTTCAACAAGTCGAAACACAACAACAACAAAGAACTCAGGTGCAAAACAGGACGAACCCATCGAGGCTCATTTTCAATCAAGCTAAATATGCCAGGCGATGTTTGTCACAGTCCAGAGCACAAACCGTCCTGAAGTATCACTGGTGGTCCGACAGTTGTCTTAATTATCCAGAAGAGCAAAGCACCTCAAACAAAACAAAAACATACATACTACACCGAACAAAACTTTAAAGGCCCCATGTGAAATATTGATGCCACATGAAGTGCGCCACCCAAAGTGAGCGTATACTGTCTGGTACTTGTACTAAATGGATATTTCTCTTGATTAGTGTCCAGATTTGAGTCCCGTTCCCTCATGACCGGAGTCATCTGAGGCGTTGCTGCTTTGGTCAACATGTGACATGTTGGGGTGTCCTTTTATTGTCCCCAGTATAAGGAGTGTCTGAGTACTGCTCATTGTGTTGGAGCAGCGTCTGGATATGCTACACCCATGGACTGAATGGAATTAATGCATCACTGAGGCAGTGGTGGACTCAAATTTGGGACACTAATCAAGAGAAATATCCATTTAGTACAAGTACCAGACAGTATACGCTCACTTTGGGTGGTGCACTTCATGTGGGATCAATATAAACATAGCAATGCTCAGCTGTTGATGGTTGACATATCAGGGCCGCATGTCTCCAATGCTTTCCTCCCCTCTAAGGACACCACTATAGATCTCCAAATGCTTCCAAAGATGGGGTATTTACCTTTCAACATAGAAGCGAGTCCTGCAATCCAGACACTAATGCTTGATTTCCAAGATTTGGCTCCTTCCTACCACGGTTACCATGAAGTTGAAATGTGTAAATCGAGGCCTTATTATTACAATAATTTTATTTTACAAGCATTTTTTTACAGCACAGTTGTTAAGTCTTGAGAAAAACTAAACTAAAATCAAAAATTGCAGCTCCTGGGTTCATTCTTGTGCTTCAGATTGTCATGTTGTACTGCTGACCTGCTCCACCACACTTGCCAACTGAACTCTGAGTTGCTGCTCTGACTTCTGACTAACGGCGGCTGTGTTTGATGGACAGGAGTACATCCGTCGCCAGCTGGAGGAGGAGCAGCGGCACCTGGAGATCCTGCAGCAGCAGCTGCTCCATGAACAGGCCATGCTGCTGGTGAGTGTTTAAACCTGGTTTCCCCTGTAATAATAACATAAACAGTCTTTATGTATGCTGAGAGTTTTGGCCCCGTCACTTTATTTCCTTTGCCTCTGAGTTTCCTAGAGCCGTTCCATGTGTTTTTATGTCCCATGTGGTTCTTTTTAATGTTTCCACAACTACGACCCAGGCTGTTAACTTCATACTGCAGCTACTTATTATTATTATTATTCCACCGAGCGCTTCTGGGTTTGTTTACCTTCCGTCCTAAACTGAACCAAGTTTTGGAGAACAACCTGTGATTTTAGTAGATCCGACGGGAGCCGTTTCCAGCCGAGGTCCAAGCACAACAAGCGTTTTCTGGCTGAGGGGATGTTTACAGGCCCAGCAGTGACGTGGACGTCGTGAAGCAGGAAAGAGGGCTTCCCCTGTTTTCATGCACAGGAGTCGGGTTGTTCAGGCGGCCGGTACGACTTGGTGCTGCTCGCTTTGCCGAGGATGTTCACATAATAAGCGGACATGAGCGATCACGTCCCCACTTCCAGTTTCACACCATCACTTCATCACCAGGCTGAAAACACACACGTCCTTACATCAGAACCAGCCTTCACACTTCACCGGAGCTAATTCAAAGTATTAAAACATTTGCTTTGAAGATGTCAGAGGATAAATATTCTACATTGGACTTAACGACCTGCTGCTATATTTAGACGCAGCCACAGCGAACCCAGAGCATTAGACTGTGAACTGTATTAATGGCTCAGTGGTTTTTAATACTTACGACCACAGTTAAGTGTTTCAGCAGGCGTCTAGTTGGACACGTTACATGTTTTCACCACCAGCCTGCTGTGTGAGAAGCTGGTTATGCTATTTTTTAGGGACTGTATGAGATTTATTAATGTCAGGAGAGGGACTGAGCAGTGTTTAATATTTAGGAAAAGCAACACCCAGTAATGCCTCCCCACTGCAGCTCTACTTTCCTCTTATTGCTGTGCTGAAGACGAATCACAAGGACGGATCAGGAAGTTAGGAGACTGTCTCTGGCCGCTATCCCCATGGAAGCAGCCTCCATGTGCAGCAGCACAGCGATACCAGAGCTTCTGCAACGCTTGTCATGTTCCCTAGAAGCAAACATGTCGAGGTGGAGCATGACGGTTGTTCTGTTTTGGCAAATAAACTGTCTGTGATCACCCCAACGAACAAACCGGTACGCTCCAGGGCCGTATCCACAAAGCAGCCTGAGGCTAAAAGCAGCTCTTAGTGACGTCATTCTTAGAAAAATCTTAGAATTTCTCGAGTTCTAAGGTTTTTCTTGGTATTTTGGTAAAATAAAAGTTTTTCACAAAGCGTCTCAGGCCTGAGAAAACTGTTAGGAGGAGGGAGGAGGACTTTTAAGAAGCCTAAGAGTGTCTTAAACAGACAAGATGGTGGAAAGACTGAGAGGAAGGAGAGATATTCTCTGTACGTTAAAAGACAGTGATTTAATAACACGCTATCGGCTCGATCATGCAGGAATAATGTTTATGGTTGACCTCAGCTCAGTAACGTAAAAACTCCTGAGAAGAAAGTCATCACAACACTGATACCTGACCACAGGTAAAATGCACCAATGTAGCAGTGATGACTTGGGTCTGTCACAACCATCTGTCAGCAGAGTGACCAGTCAGACCAGTCAGACCATTACAGCGCTTTCACAGCCTCGTATCAATGCACGATTTGTTCGCTTTCAATCTCCTCTCCTTGGGATTGCAGCTCGTACCAGAGCTTCTCACAGCATCACAGGACCTGCTGACAGCTGAGTCTGAGTCCACCATTAATATCAAACACATGAAGTAAAATGACCAGCATGGACAGTAAACATGACAATAAACACATCAATATAATCGGCATGTTAATGAGGTACGTTCAAACATTTGAAGTTGTGTCACAACTAATTTAATTTTGCTGAGTTTCATCATCATGACATCAAATAAATGTCACTATTACACATTTCTGAATACAGTCCAAGTTATATGATGGTTGATTTTACTGTCCATTCATTACGAGGAGAGCAGAGCGCATTGTTCTTATGTCTTTCCCCCTTTTTACAACAACCAATCACAGCCTTTAGACTGCGTCACACCTAGCAACAGGTCAACCACGCCTCCTCACTAAGATCAAAGTTTCTGTTCCCTCCTTGCTCAGAGTTGCTCTCAGAAACTTCCTGAATCACTCTGAAGCTCAGATTCCTTGCTGGGAGTTTGTGAATACGGGTCCTGGTGCGTTTAGGAAACCCCAGGCTTTTCCTCGGTGCTGTTTCTTCTCCAGATGGTAGCCACAGACCCACCTCTAATCCCTATTCATGACCCCGGACATTAAGGTTGGATCATCCTGGCGGTAGACGCACAAAATGTACTTCTGTCTTTCCTTTCTGCTGCAGTTTGAGATCTACTGAGGAGCTGCAGATGCTTCAGCAGCCATTAAAACATGTTGAAGGTGCAGCTGCATTACTGCCCCTATGATACGTTAACACTATAGATATATGAGCTTCTCTTGTCTAGAGAAACAACATTTGAGAGAACATCTTCCATCCCCACTAATCGAACACACTGGTGCTTGTTTTCATTATTTTTATGATGATTTGATGCATATAAAGGGCGACTATTAAGTCTTTCAAAAGGCAAATCTGATTAGAAAAAGAATGAATTAAATAGAAACTGACCCTCCACCTCCTTCCTTAATAGTTTCCATACAGTCTCATAGGTCCAGTTATGCCGGCGTCTCACCATTACATCACAGTGACACTTCCTATCATGTCCCACATCAAAGGTTTTATAATTCTGAGAACATGCTTACTTGAATCTGTCCAGTGGAACATGGTTTTTCATGCAGATCAGCTGGATTTGACATTTGACTCTAAGCTGCTGGAAGGTATAAATGTCCAGAAGGCATTAAAGTTGCTTGGGAGTCTTCTAAGTGGGTACAGAGTTGTGGAAACCTTGCCGAGCCTTTTTCTGTCGGTGGTTTTGGTTCAACTTGACCCTCCCTGTACTCAGGAGTACAAATGGCGGGAACTAGAGGAGCAGCGACAAGCCCAGAAGCTCCAGAAACAGCTGCAGCAGGAGCAGGCCTACCTGCTGTCTCTACAGCAAAACCAGAACCTGGACAGTAGCAAACCGGCCCCGCAGCAGAGCACCAGACCTCCACAGAACCCTGAACCCGACACGGTGAAGCCTCTGCAGAGCCCTGAGCCGGACGCAGTGAAACAGCCACAGAACAGTGAGAGGACTCGGTCCAGTCCGGCCTCCAGTCTGGAACAAACTACAGAACCGAAGCTTCCTGTTGTGGACCTTCCAGGCCCCGCCCCTGACTCTGAGCCGGTCAGAGAGGTGAACCTCGAAACGCGACGCCGTTAAACTGACTGCTGTAGAACGCTTCCTCTGCTTGTGTGAACTCACTCCCACTGCTCTGGGTGTGCTGTGTACATGGTGGTGGTCGCTGGTGGTGTGGGGTGAATGGATGCTTCGTAGAACTCATGATCTTTTTCTGAACTCACAAGTCTAATAATCAAACAGGTCCATGGTGCAAATATACTCCAGAGATTCTGGACCAGCAACAAAAGACTCTTCTCATGTTTGAATCCAAATACACTGAACAAAAATCTAAACACCCCATGAGAAATATTGATGCCTCATGAAGTGCACCACCCAAAGTGAGCGTATACTGTCTGGTACTTGTACTAAATGGATGTTTCTCTTGATTAGTGCCTAAATTTGAGTCCCGTTCCCTCATGACCGGAGTCATCTGAGGCGTTGCTGCTTTGGTCAACATGTGACATGTTGGGGTGGCCTTTTATTGTCCCCAGTATAAGGAGTGTCTGAGTACTGCTCATTGTGTTGGAGCAGCGTCTGGATATGCCACACCCATGGACTGAATGGAATTAATGCATCACTGAGGCAGTGGTGGACTCAGATTTGGGACATTAATCAAGAGAAATATCCATTTAGTACAAGTACCAGACAGTATACGCTCACTTTGGGTGGCGCACTTCATGTGGCATCAATATTTCACATGGGGCCTTTAGATTTTTGTTCAGTGTATAAGGTAGATTTCTACAGTCTTAAAGGAAGTCTGCGTGTCCTGGATGTACCATTGTATACAAACGAACAGCACACTCTCGTTTTAACGCCCTGCAGCTCTTTAATTGGCCTTATTCTTGGGTGAAAGACTGAAATTGTCTGACATTTAATCTCCTCCCAACGTGACCACCGAGTTTTCTGTGAGCTGAACGGCTCCTCCTTCTCAGCGAGGGCACCACTGCTCCTCTAATTAGCCCCGCTGTTGTCTTTGTCGCCATATTAATGAAGCTGCTGTAATAACGAGCCACCTCATTAGTCCTCAGAGCGGCTCCCCGTCTCTTCCTCATCGGCGTCCTGGTGTTTCCATTTAGTGCCTGGTGGGGGAGAAAGAGAAGAGAGGCACGAATCCAAAAGAATCTCACCGACGAAATCGTCCATGTGTGGTCTTTGTTTTTTAGTTTAGTTGGGGTTTTTTGCATAGGAATGGATTGGGACAAGAAATTTCATCAGAAGCTTTACCTTGTTTAGGGGATTCAAAACTCACACTGGCAGCCACATTGGAAGCAGCAGGTGATTGTTATGTTCAGTTTGGCCGTTCCAGCAAAAGGTTAGAGATACTGAGAGGATAATCCTGGTTTAACTGGGGTCTGATTGTCAGAGTTTAGCCACCATCCCAGTCAATAATGATTCAGTGTAAGGAGGAAGTCTGATGAGATAGACCTTCGTGTTTAAAGAATACTTTTAGTCTTGCTCGCTGTTAAATGTCAGAAACACTCCTTCGTTACCGCGGTGAATCCTGGACCTCAGTGTGTGGCCTAACCCTTCTGTTTCCACCCCACATAAAACATGCATGACACTCTTGCTGGTCATGGTGCTCTTGTCTAGCAGGGATGTGAGAATCTTGTGGCGACTATAACACCGCTGCCCTTGACGAGGTTGTTCCTGCTGCTGTGCCTGAATCGGCAGATGACTTTCTGACATGTTTGTACCACTGCTAGTACAAATCCGTCTCTTCTCTGTGGGAGAAACTAACAAACTGTAGTCTGCCGTGGCTTCTGTCCGTTATGTCTTTATGCACCGACACACACTGGCCTGCGTCCTCAAACCACCACTAATGCTGCCGTCTGTCCTCTGCAGGCTGATGAGCGATATCGGAAGAACATCCAGGGGTCTCCTCAGGCGGCTCAGACCAAACCCCAGCAGCCTCCGGTGCCCCCACGCTCCGAGTCTTCATACCCCAATGGGAACTCGGCATCTGAGGCGCCTGCCATGCACCGGCCTGTGGAGCCTCAGGTATCCAAGACAACCTATTATTCCTCTCTTATTTGTATTTCTCAGCTGTTGAACAGAGGCAGCACTCTGAGCTGCTGTACAAAGGGTTGATTGTTGAGTTAGAGTGTGCTGCTGCTTTTCCTCTCCACACCATAAAGTACATGTACATGGAGTCATATGACATGACTGTAGGCCGTGTGACGACTGCCTTCCTGTTACTTTGATCCAACAATAGCAGTTTAGCTGTTTTCCTAACCTTCCCTTCCATTCAACTGAAACCGCAGCGACTCTTGTGTTATTATTTCACACCCAAGACTTTCTTGTGCGGTTTCCCACTGTCAGGTTGCATTGGGGAGGTGGAAACAGGTGACGCAAGCGCTGAGGATGAAGTCTGGTTCTTAGCTCGTTTTTCAGTCTACTCTGGGTCATAGTGGTGGATACCAGCTGAACTGAAGCTTTGACTGATGGGTTACAGGGATGTCCTGATGCTCCCCAAGTGTTCTGGCTCCCATTCCTTTCCAAGTCATTTCACATTTAGTATCTGCTGACACTGAGTTCCAATCAGATACCATTCTACGATGGTACGTTAAAGTTATTGAGATCAATCCAATGTATGTGCTCGACAACTGAACAACACTGCAATGCATTAAGAAAAAAGTATTTAATGTTAAAAAGGTCTGGTGGACACTGTCTGGAATGTAGTATTGAGACGGCAGGCTGCACAAGCTCCAAGAGATGGTGAAACTCTATATTGTCTACATGCATGTCAGAAAATCTATTGAAGAGCATCTGCAGTACCTGGTTGTGCCACCAGGTGGAGCCTCCTACTGTTTAATGCTGTAGTGAACAAAGGAAGAGTACCTGGCTGCAGACCTCCACTGTGAGGACAGGAAGTAACGGGTAAAAAAAGGAAAGGACATTTAAAGCGTCCAGTCCAGTAGGTGGCGGTGACGCATGTGAAGCTGGTTTGCTAACCGCTAATTAAATCAAACGAAGAAGCAGCCATTTAACGTGTGGTTGTGGCTGTTTCTCAGTATGATTATAAGATTATTTGAGGCGAGAAAGTGGTTGTATAAACATCAAATCTGTGGTCAGTTTGTCAGATAAATTCTGCTTTAAATTGACTCCAGCTCTGACGGTTCTGTAGCAGGATAGAAGTAGTTTTACGGGAATCTAACGGTCACACTTTTGTTATTTAATGTCCCCGGTGGCCGACTTTGTCATTATATTGGTAATTATTGTGTTGTCTTCATCACCTGTAGAACGTCTTTGTTCTATTCTTATGAATGTAACTGTGCATTAAAAATAACATTTAAGCATTTTTCTGTTAGCAGACATAAAACTCACAATGGGGCTCATTCTCAACATAATCACAAGTTTAATAAAAAATTAAAACGATATATACTATAGATAATGATCTAGTAGATTTTACGTTGTATTGCTAATGCATTAGCGTGAAAATTAATTCCAACGGATGTGCCTACGTGATTTTATTTTGTAATGGATCCCATGCATTTCTTGTCCTGACAGTGGAGGTCTGCAGCCAGGTGCCTCTCAACAAAGGAGGCGTCACTCAGACAACTGGTGGTTTCATGTTGGCAATCAGAGAGCATTGTGAGGGTTTAGCTAACAACGGGCACCATGACAAAGACTTCTGTGGTGCTTCATGTCCTCCAGCCGGGGCTCATGTATTTGTCGTCAACAGATCGTTTATTGGCCGATAATGCTAAGAAATGACGTCTTGCTACATGTGGTGTTCTGCCTTTGAGATGCCTACTGTGTGACAGCAGATGTAGAAGGACTGGCTTGGGTCAGCGCCGATACCGATCCGGCTTCATTGGGACATCCAGAGTTTCAAAACATGTACTTTTGTATTTATGTGCTTATTTCCTGATGAATCAGCATCTGACCGGAGCAGCAGTCGCACTTTCTCTTGATGGAGTCGACCTAAACTTTGGCACATGCTTCAATCGGCCTCATCAACCCTCCAACCTTTACTTTTCAGTCATAAACCTGCCGTTTTAATTACGTGGACGGGCCGAACTAGACTTCTCAGAGGATGCTGTCAGCCTGTTCGTACTGAATAGATTTATGATGCTATCACTTCACGGCGTGATTTAAAAACCTGGCTCTCCAAAATGCTGCTTCACTGGGAAAGAGCATCGCCTTGTTTCCTGCTTTATGACTGACTCTTATGCATTTCACAAGTCTTGCATTGACTTTCTGTCTTTCAGGTGATTTCTTTTGGTGTTATTGATGTACTCGTGCTCTGTTGACTGGCTGTGCTGCTTCCTTCTTGCATCGCGTCTTTAGCCGAACTCTTTCAGGTCGTTTCATCCGGATGATGGATCCAACTTTTGCCGAACTTGACGACTCTTCAGTCTCCGGGTTGTCGTCGTTTCTATTCCAGTGCCCTCATTTGAATAACCAGATTGTAGAGCTGCGTTAAACCTCGAAGCTAATGACGGATTTCTCATTTGCAGACTGAACAACACAAAAAGGTTTCTCGCCCAGCAGAAACCCTCTTTGTTATTAAACTTTTTTGTGGCAACGAAAGAGAAATGATTACAACCCTCCTCTCTCTCTGGTTGACAAGGTGTCCTCCCACAAGAGTTCTTCCACCCAATGTGCAATTATGACGCGTTTTTATGTGAGCATGTTCGCCCGGCGGTGTGCTGGGGCTGCTGTACCTCCACGTTGGGTACTGGTGATTAAAAACATCCATAATTCATGAGATGTACAGCGGGGTGACTCAGACAGCACTTTCCCAGAGAAGGATTGAATCCACCGAGGATGAATAATCACGGTTCATTGAAGTCAATCTGTTTTGAACACGTCACACAGATTAAATTACACTGAACTGATGCTGTAACTCGGTAAAACGGGGGCTGATGATGTAATTCGCCGGTGCGTTAATAAAGCGTCGCGTTAATCAGTTTTCCCTCATTAGCGGCGAATCGTCAGGCTCAGACGTGCCGTTGTTGTGTTTTATCTTTGTTCCGCGCAAAGGCTTGTGTCTTTTCGAGGCACCTGAAGTCATCTGATTAGAGATAATTAAACACGAATCTTAATTTCCAAGTGGCGAGACGCTCTTGAAGCACTTGACATGGTGCTGGAGCCAGTTCGCAGCCCTTCAATTGGCATATTTTCATGCCTAGATGATAATTTATGTTGTTTGTGTCGCGACGTGTGAGCTTAAACTGATGTGACACCCATGTGGTCGGTGTCTGGTTGGGTTTAAACTAGCAGAAGATCGAAGTTTAGATGCATCCAGAGTCAAAGTCGCATGCTTTCTTGCCCCATCCATGAATGTGTGCATGCTGTCGTGGTTCTCCCTGTATGTATGTTTGCATGCTGGCCTGTTTATACAGTTTATCTACATGCCTGATTGTGGTGCTGAGTTCTCCTGAGGCCTAAAACTGGTAGAACTCAGGTTTTCTCACCTTAAACAGAAATTACACGGCAATTTCCAGCCTCAGTTGAGTGGATAAAACGTGGGAGAAGCAGAATATATTAGGGATGCACGATGATGCCAATTTGAACTAATACCGATAATCGATAATTTTATACTTATTGCAGCCGATAACCGACAATGTCAACCGATTGGGTTCCTGCCGAGGTGTTGGGCGGGGGGAGCGGGAGCATGAGGAAGTCGGGGTGACACCAGAGTTGGCAGGTCCACATACTACAACCATGTTGGCGTTCTAGAGCCTTGGCAGCACTCGGCAGCGCTCGGTGACGCTCAGCGGCGCTCGGCGGCGCTCGGCGGCTCTCGGCAACACCCCCCGGCAGCGGCACGACTATTCCAATATCAAAATTATTATCCCAATACCACCACAACCAACCAATATTCCCATATTCCAATATTCCCGACCAGCCCCAGTCAAATGTCTTCAGACATGGCAAACAAAGTCCACACTGGTCAGTGCCACGTCACGCTGATTGTTTTTCTCTGCCCGCGCAGTCTGATGACATCACACACATGCGACAGTACCGTCAGGGAGGGGAGGGGTTGAGGAGCCAGGCATGAGGACAAACCACAACACACAGACCAACGGCAAAAAACAAGATTCAAAGTCTTTGTTATTATCGGCTCATTTTTTTATTATCGGAATGATAATAATGATAAATACACTACAACCACGGCGTTCTAGAGCCTCTGCGGTATACTAGAGCCTTGGCAGCACTCGGCAGCGCTCTGTTTTTAGAGCGTCGCCGAGTGCACAACAAACAGACCAACGGCAAAAACCAACATTCCAAGTCTTTATTATTGTCAGGTCATTTTTTTATTATCAGAATGACATCATAATTGCCAGTATTGACGGATAATCGGCCTTAGCAACACTGTTTTTGTGCGCTTTTTAAGCCCAGGGCCTTGTTTTGGATGTACAAAGTCGTAATGATGCCGCAGCCTGTAGATGCTCAGCTAACATGAGGCTAAGCAGAGAACAAACTACGCTAGCAGGGCAGACACTCATTTACTGCTTGTCCATTCGTATCTGTGGAGCGGTTTGCTAGCAGTGCTTTTAGCCGTGGTTTGCTGTCCTCCAGCCTGCGGGTTGATCTCGGCGCTTACAGTCGGTTGGTTTCTTGTCAGAGGTCACTTCCTGGTTAAGCGCTCGCCTCGGTGTCAGTCACATTTGCCGTTTTTCAACTTTTTTCTATTGTAAAATTTCTACATGACTTTTTCTAACTTTTTTCTTTTTTTATACAATAAACATAAGAATAAACATTAAAAAAATTATTCATTGATAATTATCGGACGTTGATATTATCGTGCATCCCTAGAATATATACTAAAATGTCTCTTTAAAAGTTTCATTTCTAAATAAATAACAGTTAATTGAGGCAATAATGGTTAAATTGTGTGGAAAACGTTTTAGTTAACGTCCCTAACGTTGACACTGATGCATATAAACGACCACACGGTAGATTAGAAAGATTAAAATGACTGTTTTCATCCCAGGATGCTTTGAGCTTCATGTCTTCACTCCCTGCTTGTGCATTTTGTTGTTCCTGTGCCGCTTTCAGAAATCAAAAGTGTGACGTGGCGCCGTTTGACGCTCGGGCTGCACTCCTGAGTGGCGACGGCTGCAACGCGCTTCGATTTCTGGGCGTTCCTTCTGTCGTCCTGTTGCGCTTTAAAAACCGGGGTTCTTTAGGGGCTTTGCAAAGATGCGGAGCTGATTCACTGGAGCTAAAACGTCTGCAGGTTTCATCTCTGCAGCTGCTGACTGTAGTTACAAGTCAAACATGCAACTGGAATCAGCTGCTGCGCCGTTGATTCACAGTTTCACAGCAGGAGTTTCTAGCCTTAATTCTGACGCACTGATGGTTCTATACTCTGCCAGGTTTAGATGGAGCTCTGGGCACAGACGAGAGATCGTCTCCGTCAGATTTAATGCAAAGCAAAAGGTTAAACACCCCGAAAGAGATTAAATTCTTCCCTCCTCCACTTCAGAGCTCTTTAAAAATCCATCATTTAATTATAGCTCCTACGTTTTCATCCATGTCAACTGCACGGCTCAAATTATAAACACACACCAAAATCCTCAAACGCGCCAGCAGATCGGAGGTAAACGACAACCCGTTCGTTCTGCTAGCAGGGGCAGCAGGATTAGCTCTCTGCCAGATGAGGAAATGTTCTGTGGCATCATTAGTGAGAGCAGAGGGAAGCTGTTGTCATTAATTAATAAGTTAATCACTAATGTGTCCTGTGAAAAGGCACAGCTCTTCCTGGGTGTTATCACTCGCTGTAAACGCTCCCTTTGGTGCACAAGCTGCCAAGTGCCGTAAACACGACAGAGGCTTGACTTCGAACGGCTGAAACTTCACGTTACAGACAGATGAAGCCAGTCGCGTTACGCACAACACACCTGAGGGTTCCAAAAGCTTTTATAAAAGGTTTGTTCTGTCTGAAACCCTCAAATTTCTGATTTGCCTGCAACTTTTACGGCATAAAAGGTGGATATTTATAAAGAAGTTCGTGAGGGTGCAGCTTCATATACGGAACACTTTCGAAGATTTAAAAAAAACGCTGGTTTACCCACTTTTAACGTGCTTTTCCACACATTTATTACTGGTTTACAGATTATTATTATTAAGACACATGAGGCAGAAAGGAGAAGAATTACGGAAAGTGGCTCGGTGTTTAGCAGCGTCGCCTCACAGCTAGAAGATCCCCGGTTCGCGTCCCGGTTAGGACGCCTGGGATCGTCCTGTGTGGAGTTTGCATGTTCTCACCAGGTTCTCCAGCTTCCTCCCACAGTCCAAAAACATGCTGAGGTTAATTGATGATTCTAAATTGTCCGTAGGTGTGAATTAGACTCTATAGCTGTGTCCCAGTTCAGGGGCTGCATCCTTCAAGGCTGCATACATCACATTGGTCCGACTAAGGCCGTCCCATTCCATTAAAACTCGAAGACTCCTACGAATGCGTCCTTCTTTTCCACGGATTTGAAAGATGCATCGGTGGATCCTTCGTAGCCCCAAATATCCCAAGATTCATTGCGCGCCGGAGACAGCTGGATCAACCGCTGGAGTTTTAGCTGATGGAGAAGATGGACTCATCAGAGGCGGAGGATTCTAGTTTTAAATATAAGTATTGTGTTACAGCTCACTCTGATAGCTACGATACAAATGTTGAAAACATTAAAAGAAAATTTAAAAGCTGATTAAGTTACGTTATTGATGTGAGCCGCTCAGACAGTCTAGTCCCGTACCACCGGACAGTACCAAGACCCTCAAGTCTTCAAGGATATAAAACATATTTCGGCGGTCCGGGTTGCTGGGCGACCGGAGCGGCGCTTCAGGACGTCATGATGCAAGCAGGAAGTTCGTCGTAGGCTGGACCGTCTCATTTAACAAACGCTCATGCAGCCTACCCGTCCTTCCAAGGACCCAGCCTTCGAAGGACGGATAGGCCGGGTCCTTGGAAGGATGCAGCCCCTGAATTGAGACACAGCTTATATGTAGTCCTGTGATAGTTTGGCGAATATATATATATATATATGTAGTAATAATAATGAAGGTCTCACATAGACAGTACACCAGGCATGGAGGATAATGTACCCACAGTTCTGTTACTTCAGTCAAAAAGACGTTATTGGTGGAACAGACCAATGGTTAACACGATTATACATACTCATATGTGACTTTTCAAGACAGCTTCAATTTTTTTTACAGTCACTTTAAAAAAAAACAGAGACTATTTGATCTGTTTGTCCATTATTGCAGATTGTTAATCAGTGACACGATGAGAAATAACAGTGAAAATTCCAGGTTTTTATCTCAAATAGTTCCTGAGATGTCGTCGTCCGAACGCAGCCTGTCCTAAACCGCGATGTGTTAAAAAAATAAACAGAAAGTGGCATATTTAAATGAAAAAATAGATTAAAAAATCTCAGAAAGCGCTTCATATATAGATCTGAAACTCTGCAGATACTCTTTTAAGTATCTATCGTTCATGATCTGGTCGAGCAGAAGGTCCCTGATGGTTCCAAACAGAATCCAAAGGGCTCCTTAAGTTTTTAATTTCCATGTTGCTCCAGTCTGACGAACCCCTAAAGACCCCCGAAGCCGTCCCTGTCTGTCCGCTGCATGCAGACTCACCTGTGCTCCCCCATGTCTTCTGTTCTTGTCGTCTGGAAGGTGCGCTCCCATCTGGCTGCCTTAAAGAGCAGCAACAGCGTGGCCTCGTCAAACGCCTCCACCTCCGCCCCGCCCGTCGTGTCGCGGTCGCACTCCTTCAGTGAGCCGCTCGTCCCTAGCTTTGACAATCTGCACCTTCACAACGAATCTCACCACCACCACCCTCCTCCTCCTCCATCATCATCATCACCATCATCACCAGCATCATCATCATCATCAACACCTGCACGCACTGACCCACAACCCATCCCCCAGCCCAGACCCTCGCCCCGCGAACCGGCCCCTTCAGAGGAGGTCCCGCCCAGGGTAAGGACAGGAAGAAAGACCCCGGTGTAGTCTGGTAGCAGTAGCTGGAGACTTGACGCAAACAGAACTGCTTCTGTGGTTTTTCTCTTCTTGTTTGAGAATCATAGATGAGTTTATTACACCCACGTTAAGTAGTATAAGTTTTGAAATAAGCTGGGTTGTCAGCTGCGAATCCCCCCAAAAGGTCAAGGCGAGAATTTTATTTTTCTGAACTATTTTTGCGTTACCTCGCGATGAGTTTCACATTCCCTCTGATGCATTTACAGCTGGTCATACCATGTCAACTCAGCCAAGGTGGTTGATTGACCACCTCAGAATCTGTTGAAGCTTTCTACGAGTAATCTTTGCAATCTGAAACTGACATCTGAACATTTTAAAGCTGGAATCCCAACATTTTCATCATTTTCCACCCAATGGAAATCTTCGATAAATCATTCATGAGTTGGAAATCGAACCAGATGCCTCTTCCAGACGTCCACATCTCTTGAAGTCTACGTCTTAAGAGTCTTCAGATCTTCAGGAGATGTTCAGAAGTTGCTGGTGAATGGAGGGAACGCAGCACATACTGGAAACAAGACTCAGTTTTGTGCTTAAGACCTCTCAGATTGAGGATATCTCTACTACATAGGATCTATTTTATCAGTGTTATTGTGGGAATAACATCTGAATGACATCACTAATGCTTAGAAAGCTCTCATGTGTTAGTAGAGATGGGAGTTATGACCAATCAGAGGTAACGGCCGGATGGACGTCTTGAATCATGGGTAGGATTATGACATTTAAGATAGTAAGAGATGGAAGTATCGTCTACTGGTGCGCCAAGTTTCAGCGTCCTTCCATGTTGTCTTCATGCTAAATCATTCTGCTCCCGACCTTAATGAGTCATCTTGTTCATACTCCAACAACGAATGGACGCATATGTAGGGTCTAGGACGTTTACTTCTAGAGATGTGGACGTCTGGAAGTGGCATCTGGTTCAATTTACAACTCGAGAACAACTTATTGAAGATTCCCATTGGGTGAAAAATGATGAAGATGTTGGAATTTCAGCTTTAAAATGGGCAGATGTCAGTTTGAGATGCCAAAGATCATTCCTACAAACAGGTTCTGAGATGGTCAAGGAACCACCTTCACTGAGTTGACGTCCAGTCCAGTTATACCACACTGCTAGTTTAAGGAAACACTGCAGATTCTATGGATTGAAAATTCTGTTCTTCAATCTGTGGAGCTGGAGCTGCTCTGCCTGCCTGGAAATAGTCACTGTCCAGCTGCTTTTTGTGGGTTAATCTGTGGAATGTGCAGCTGTAGGACGTACAGATGTGTTACCAACTCTCTGGAAAGTGTTCAGAAATCCAGTAGCTTCAATGCAACTGTCACTGAACACACACAAAGCCACTGGATGTAGTCAGTGTCGGAACCATCAAAAACAAAACGAAGTCACAGCCGCAATCAAACAGTAGCAGCTTCGTCATCCAGTGGTGCTGTACTTTATCCAGCTGAGGCTTTCTGGATGCGTCAAGGGAAATGTCATTGCAAGGTAAGGGGAAAGTATTGCGAGGCAGCAGAAAACTTCTCGTGAGGCGATGCAAAAATAAATCCTCAAAAAACACTCAGCGTGACCTTTCGGGGGCCTCCACAGCTGGGAGCGTTAAACCACTTCTTCACACCGAAACAAAATGTCTGCCTCAGGTTACGTGAAGAAATCGGACGCTGCCGGAGAATTCATTCCCTTTGATGCACAGAGTGTAAGAAAGAGGAAGCTAACATCACGCTGTCAACCAGCGTTGGCGTAAAGACGGTTCATTGTTGTTGATATGAACCACTGTAATCAGTACGTGGCGTTTTTTTTAACCCACTGAGACACAATCTTTCACCACACTTATTCAGACTTTTACTGTGGGACCACAAAAGGACATAAAAATAACTGGGAAACAAAGAGAAACATAAGCACTTCTACAGGAATGTACAGGCTGCTGGACGCTATGGCTAAGTATAGGAGAGACAGGGGGAACTATGCGGCGCTGCCCACACATGCGGGTAGTCAGAATCCAAATAAGTCAAAAGATCTAAACTCAGTCCACAGAGCCAAAGATAGTTACCCACGAGAAAAAGAAACCTTCTGTCAGCCAAGACGGATCACAACCCTGTCAAGGCCTAAACAGCTAAATCATCAGTTTACAATGGTCGGCGTCACCAGAACCATTCCAGTCTTGAGATAAACATGAACGGACACATCGCTGACATTAAGGAGCTCCTGTCCTGCACGGCCTCGTTGTTCTGCTCTTTGGATGCCACTTGATGTTCTGCTCTGGCTTTTATTGGGTTTACATGTGACTCACTGGGGGAAAATGTGACCGCTGGTGTGACGGATCGGCTTCACGGTGGCGCTCTGGATGTGTGAGGGCGAGACGAGGTGGGGTTGGTCCAGAACGATGTGTTGTGGTGCGTGAGTGGGTTTTAAATGGGATGTATTTCACAGAAGCGCCGCACTGCGTTGGTTGGAGATGCAACAGTGACTGTGGAGTGAATACACAAAGTTCATTCCATCACTGACTCTAACAAACCAGACTGTTCCTCTGGCTAAAGTCTTCAGAGCTGTTGTGATGTTGGGTTTTCTGTTTATGTTCACATTCGCTGTACTCCGAAGCAAAAACCCGTGCTGGCAGAGTGTGCATGTATAAGCTGGTCACTGTTTTTATCATGAAAGGTTCCCGTCAGGACAACGTCAAGGTCGCCGGTGTTGTCAAGGCGAGACTCGCCTCATCACCACGGCAACGCCACACACGGCAGCCACGCTGTGCACCGCAACGCTGCCAGGTAAATCCTCAAGACGCAACGCCGGTCTTTGTTTTTGTCTCCTTTACTTCGAACAACTGTTGGTCCTGCCTTTTTTCTCTCTTCTAATGCAAATGACAAACCCAGTAAGCTTAGATAGGGTTTGTTTATCAGGATTGCTGCATTAAAAAAATATAAGATGCCTAGAAAGACTGCTTGAGAAACTGATAAACGTATAAATATACAAGATATTTGTGGGATTATGTTAAAAAAAACAGAATTAAATGTATAAAAACAAAAGCGATGCTAACTGTTTCATAAAAATCGGTATTGTTTGGCATGTAAGTCGCATTTGAAATATAAAAATCATCGGAGAAACAAATCATAGAGGTCCAAAATTCTCGTATTGCAGTATTTATAAAACGTGTGCATTGATTATTAGTTGAAAATTAACAAGAAATATTAAAATTGCTAATTGGAAGAGCCCTAAAACATACATAGACATGAACAGAACCGGGCCCAGACTGGAGCCCTGTGGGACTCCACTGGTTATATCTTTAAAGGAGAATATATTTGTGAATTTTCTGTATATTTAAATGGAACAGTTCTGACACAAATGAGCTCTTACAGAACTTAAACTCCTCTTCGTTAACTCGCCGCCCTCGGGGAAGAGTCTGAGCGTCGTGCGGCAGCAGAACCCGGGCTGCTGTTTTCAGCTGCGCAATTAAAAAGACGTGAAAAGCAACGACTTTCTCAAAGACTCAGGATCCGACGTCGTGTTCTTCACTGTCTGTCTGAGCAGCTCCAGCCTTTGTCTGCGGAGCTGAGTGGGAGGTTTATGTAACAGTGCGAGCTGTCGAACTTCGTCGTGTTTATTTGTGTGTAAACGTGCGCGTTCTCACGTACGTGCACAGTCTTCTGCCTCCAAACCAAAAGCCTTTTCATGAGATTCTCCCGTCGTGCTCCACTTCTACTCTGTGAGGACTCTCAGCCGTCCAGGTCACGGTTATCCTCGTGGTTTCAGTCGCAGCATCAGGACTTGCTTGAGTTTCTTGAAGACGTCTTCGAGAAACTCAAGCAAGTCCAGATGCTGCGACTGAAACCACGAGGACGGTCTAACACACCCCTCGTGTTCCTTCTCTGTATTTCTTAGCACCTAAAGGCGTCATTTGTTGTTATCTAACCAGAACCAGGAGGGGAATTTACATGAGTTTTTATATTCGCAGTACTAAAAGTCATGCATTATGCAAAAATCTGATTCGCTTGTTTCACAGTTTGTTGTTTTCTGATCTCTTTGGCTCTCTACCCACTTAAAAAAAGTATATTGATGTTGTGTGTCAGGATCCCAAACCCACCCAGCGCTTCTAAATCAAATCACACAGTACAGTGCCTGCAGCATCCCGACCATTTAGAAGTTGCTGTCTGTGCACCAGCTCCTCTGACTTTCTTGACTCTGGTGTCTGTTGCCTCTGCAGTGCGGCGGAGCCTCGGCTGCTGTGGGAACGAGTGGAGAAACTGGTTCCCAGGCCGACCAGTAATAGCGGCAGCGGAGGCTCGAGTTCCTCCAGCAGCTCCAGTAACTCCAGCTCTCAGCCCGGTTCTCACTGTGGCTCTGGAGAGAGGTTCAGGGCCCGCTGTGAGTCCACGCACACTTTGACAAATCAGAAAACACGCAGGAGGTGGACAATTTAGCTGAAACAACACCTCACAATGCAGCTGTGATAAAGCAAACAACACCAGGAGCTACGCAAACACATTTAGGTGGAATCACACATAGACACATCTGTGGATTTCTTTAAACTGACCCTATCACCTCCACCTCCTTCAGCCTCTTCCAAATCGGAGGGTTCGCCCCTCCAGCGGCCAGAGAATGCTGGGAAAAAGCCAGAGGAGAGGAGGGACTTGGTCAGGCCAAACAAACCGGCGGTGAGAGTCGACTAGCCAGCAGCTCGCTAGCAGAGATAGATGTAGACGTAGAACTCTGTGTGTGTGTGTGGTGATAATTACATGATGGCGTGAGGCTTTTAGGCCGGAGTGTGTGTGATGATTGTGTCATGTGATCTCGCCATCCAATGTAATGACGCGACCAGACTGTGTGATGTTTGGACTGAGCTGATTGGCCGACGGGTTTCTGCACTTATTGTTTGCTTTCTCTCCACTGGTCTCTCTGCCTGGGCGGCGGCCATTTCAACTCATGCCTTTTCTAACTTTACTATAATAATAATTTACTTCTTCTCCTGTGCTGTTCTACTTTCTCATCTTTGCAGCTCTGATAGTTGTTACTAGAATTAATCCACTAACCTGACCTGCAGTCGCTTGGAGAGCATCATCTCTTTTCTCGCTTCATCTCTCGGCTTCGCTGCTCTAATGTTGGCTTCTCATTGGCTGGCGTACGTCTAACCACTTTTCTTTTTCAGCAGCGCTCTGTTTCCTGCTTTACTAAAGAAAGATTAACAGAAAACCCTACATGGCATCCCAGCTAAAGACTTGCAGAATGGACAAAACTCCAACACAGGGAGAAAATTTGAATTCAAGGATAGAAAATAACCCATTTTGCATTTCACACCGCGACATTTAGGACCTGACGGCTCTGGCCAAGGAGCTGCGTGCAGTGGATGACGTCCGCCCTCCGAATAAGGTGACGGATTATTCCTCCTCCAGTGAAGAGTCGGACACCACAGATGAAGATGACGACGAGGAAGTGGACCAGGAGGCCGGCGAAGAGTCGACCTCTGGACCGGAGGACTCCAGAGCTGTGTATGTTCACGACTTTACCTCTGAGCTCAAACACTCTGTATTGACTTTGTTGACAGCAGAATGCATCAGGTAACCCTCTGAACCCCCAAACTTCTCGTGGGTTTAAAGGCTGTTTTTTAAGCCAACAAAAGAAAAAGAAAAAACAGAAAGAACTAGAAAAGCACTCATAGAGCTCATACCTCCACCAAGCAGCTCCAGTCCACCCCCAACTCACATATTTTTTATGGAACGTTACAGATACTAATGTAATCACATACAGTTCAAATGTCCTACCATCAATGCGGCCTTCACCCCATCCGACCTAATGAACAGGCGCGGCCTCTAGCGCGGCAGCTCCTAACAGCCTCCCAGCTTCTTAGACAACCGGAGATAAGAATGCCGGCCCAACCGTGCGTATGTCGCTCAGGAAGGAAAGAGAACTCC
Source organism: Dascyllus trimaculatus (assembly GCA_024666655.1). Taxonomy (NCBI): domain Eukaryota; kingdom Metazoa; phylum Chordata; class Actinopteri; family Pomacentridae; genus Dascyllus; species Dascyllus trimaculatus. The sequence goes on along the minus strand of JAMOIN010001090.1, from coordinate 20,733 downwards.
GTCACTGTCGCTGTCTGTCATGTGGAGCCCCAAAATGTCATGTGGTCAGAGGGGGTTACCCCAAAAACAAGAGTGCCCTCTGGTGGATTTTAGAGTAAACCGCTTTTAATTGTCCACCTGGTTACACTTAGATTAAAAACCATCCTGGATCCAGACGGTGATCCGGATCAGTCCCAACATGTCATCATTTGTTCTTTGTCCCATTTCACACATTTCCTGAAAATTTAATCCAAATCCGTCCATGAGTTTTAGAGTTATTTTGAACACAAACAAACAAACAAACCAACACCGGCCATCACATAACCTCCTTGGCGGAGGTAATAATTAGATTCCCACCTTTCTGGAGGTTCTTGAACTATTCATCTGTACCATGTTGTTCCGTCAGAAACCTTTTAAAAATCTGAGCCTGAAATTGTGACGTTTCATTGAAATCACTTTACTGTAGACGGCTTGTTAGAGCCTGATACGTAACAACGACCCGGATTGTTATTAAAAAATATAATAAAACCTGAAATGTACTAACTGGTCGATAATGCAACAAGATGCTGAGCCCAAAACGTAAAAAAAACTTTTTGCGTTATTAAATTATGGGGCCGACAAAATATCTTTCCTGTAATAGTGTAATAATTTCATTGCATCATAGAGAGTCAATAATTTACGGATTAAAGCGCTTATTGCTTCAATGTAGAGTGTAGTATCAAACACAGATGCCCCTGTCATATATATACATGTATTTTTTTAATAACAATTCAGGTCGTTGTTACATACAGACCCCCCAAAATTATTTGTACTAACCAGATATTGCTTTCAACAGTCACGTGGCTTAAATAAAGGAATATTTCTGCTGAACTAGATTGAACTGCAGGCAGTGGTTATAGAACAGGGCAGGTAGACCGAGTAAAACATCTTTAATATGTAGAGTCTCACCTGTGGGCTCTTGGAAAAACGTTACACGTGTTATTTGATCACTCATGATTTAGGGCATTATAACTTTCCTCTGCTGCACAAAAGAGATATTTGAGCCATCCCTACTTCGAGCCTTGGTTGTGGTGTTTCAGTAGAAGTGCAGGATAATAAAAATGAGCCCACAGTGAGTAAAAACGTGACAGGAAACTGCCTGGGGTTTAGAGGGTTGAGCTACATGTTGGTTTACCTAAAACCTCCTTTCCATACTGTTACCGTGGGAATTGTTTTCCAGCTAACTCATGATGCGTGACTCCTGAACTCTTCCTCTCTCCTGCAGTTCCTCCAGGCTGAGCAACGGAGAGACGGAGTCGGTGAAAACCATGATCGTCCACGACGAAGGCGAGAGCGACGCCGGCTCGACGCCCTGCAAAGACAGCACGCTGATTGTCAGACAGGTACTGGTTCAGGACAAAAAGGAAACCCAGACACCAGTCATTCATCACTTTCAGTTGGTCCATTGTTGTGCATTTTGTTTGTTCCTGCCCTCGGTGTTTTCTGTTCGTATGTTGTGCTGATCATGTTCTGTTCCTGGATACTCTGCGGCCAGTGGAGTAGCTAGCTTAGCGTAGGATGGGTATGAAGGCTAGCAGGTTTTATTCATGCACACACAGACCAACAAGGAAACACATTAATAAACATTTAAGCAGGTTTTGTTAGATATTAAGTCCATTTCTGACATTTAAATTTTAGGGTTATTTCCAAAAAACAGCCTTAACAAACACATTATCTCATGCAGTTAGCACCAACGCAAAGGTCAGAGAATAACTTATCTGAACTTATACCTGATGCTAACAAGAGTTTTCTTTCCGCCTGTAGAATAGCCACTGTAGTGTGCCCTTTGCTCTAGCGAACACCTTCCCGTCCCCTGAACTCATCAGGAACGCATCTAGACCCAAAGTGTTGTACCCCTCTTTCTACTTCCAGAGTGCAGGTGACAACAGGAAGCGTTCGGGCCCCGGCTCGGCCCAAACGCAGACTCCCGTCCTGCTCGCGGGCTTCGCCCCGAGTCCCGGCTCGGTGCCGGGCCCGGGCCTTGTCCACCTCACACCCAGCCCCCACCACCACCACCACCACCATCACCACCACCATCACCCCACACAGCACTCGGACAGGAACGGCTTTGCTGGTCGCATCCACCACCTCCCAGACCTGATCCAGCAGAGCCACCATTCCTCCCCCTCCTCCACCGCATCCAACTCCCCTTCCTCCTCCAGCCTTGCCAGTCCCTCCTCCATGTCCCCCCAGAGTCCCCTGGACAAGCTCGGCATCCTCGCAGAGGTATGTCACCCAGCCAGACTCGGACTCCCACTAAAGGGGCGTCTTTTATTTTGTAATCTTGAACGAGGGGACACAAACATAAACTCATAGAGAAGCTCTCCTCAGACTGATGCTCTTTTTACACGACTAACCAGCCTTGCATGCATATTTCTCTACCCTGGATTGGGCAGGGCGCCATCTGCTGGCCACCGTGATTCCTCTCCAGCTCTACATGGCCTCAGTCACCATATTTTTCTCTTTACTGGCACAAGTCCTCTGCAGAGAAATGAAGCTGATTAAGCCTGCAGGGTTGTAGACGTCCTGTTGAGTTTCTTGTGCAAAGGTTTAATACTTTGGTGTAAAATCCAAACAAGTAAAACTCTCTGTAGAATAAGACGGTTTCAGTGCCAGTCCTCCCCAGTGAGTTCTGAAGTGTCCTCTGAGGGTATCTGTGGTTTTATTCTCCCAAACATTTTAATAAATCTCATTGTGCTCCTCGATGTTGCCTGTTTCCAGCAAACGACTCACATTCTCACATCCCCCAGACTATAGATCTTAACACGCAGGGCAGTTAGGAGTGCAGCGGCAAGTATGTCTCCCATGAAAACACTCTTATAAAATGCATTTTCCCCCTTTTTTGTGTTGTTTTTTTGTCGACAGCATTCGTGTTTTTTACCCTTCGCCGGCGTTTTTGTCTTTTTTCCCCCTCAGTATTTATAATTTTACCTGCATGCAGCAGAAACTCCTCAGTTTGCCTGCTTGTTTGATCGTCTTTTTATTAATCGTTCACATGTATCATCAGTAAATTCATGTTTGAACGAAAGACAAAGTGCTCTGGTGCCATTAAATCCTCTGTGACCTCTCTGTAGAGCCAGTCGAGCAACAACATGCAGAAACACAAGTCTTCTTCCTCCTTCACTCCGTTCATTGACCCACGCCTCCTCCAGGTCTCTCCATCCACCGGCAGCGCCCTCAACAATGTCGGTAGGTCGCTTTCTTTTCTTTTTTAATACTTGAGACGGCGGCGTAGAGCCTCTGCACAATAACTTCCCTACTTTGTTCAGCTGTTATTCATGGGATGAATTTTGTGCCAGTAGAAAGTGAATTTGAATTCTTTATATCTGAATGTGAATCATTCAATCTGAACCTGAATTGATCGGTTTGAATAATTGCTTTTAAAATCTGAATCTGAATGGTCTCATTTGAAATTGAATCTATTGGTTTGAATGTTTATCGATGTAAAACTGAAACTGGATTTCATTCAGTTGAAAAATTGCAGCTTCCTAATTCAGTCTCACTTTTCAGTTTCACTTCTCTCCATTTCAATTTCAAATTTGGAATTCAGTTTTTTGCGCCACACATCCGGGGCCTGGCGTCAGGCAGAACTAGTCGAACGCAGATGAGAAGAAGTCGCTTAACTTGAAACAACACCTCACAATGAAGCTGTGATGAAGTAAACAACACCAGGAGCTACGCAAACACATTTAGGTGGAATCACACCAATCAAACCAATAGATTCAATTTCAAATTAGCCCATTCAGATTCAGATTTTTAAAGCAATTATTCAAACCGATCAATTCAGGTTCAGATTGAATGATTCACATTCATATATAAAGAATTCAAATTCACTTCCTGCTGGTACAAAATTTATCCCATAGTTATTTAATGCAGTCAAAGCCAAAGGAGACGGCAGGGACTGACACACCTGGTCAGGATTAGTTATCTGACGGGGATAAAAGAAAACATCTGCAGCTGAGGAGGAGGCACCTTAAATTAACTGAAGAGACTAAATTGAAAATTCTCTTCAGGCAAAAATCCAAAGAGCAGTTCTGGTTGTTAAAATCAACCATGAGGAAAAATCCCTCTTTAAAAGGGGGATTAAGGCAAATGAGTTCAAAAGAGACTCTGAACTGGAGTATTGACGATACTGGGATTTTCCCGCGGCCCAGAGGGGAACGACCCTCGTGTGCACCTATAAAGAGGAAGTCCAGCAGTCCCTGACCTGGTTAACACTCTGTTAGCCATGCTGGTGTAGAATTCAGACCTCTTATAGCATCATTAGACATTGTATGACTTCAGACTTGAGGCTGTGTAATTTGCACACACCCTTATCTGCAGGACTACAAATGGCTTGCTTGACCTTGCTGATGGTTTCGTTGGATAACCCTGGTGCACTGTTATTGTAATCACCAATTAAAATGATATTAAATAGATTAGGAACTGATTAGACAGCTTTGCAAATGGCGCTGCTTAGAGGTGAGCTGTTCTCTTCATGTTAAAGAGGAAGGAGGTTGAACTACAATCAACGCTGTGTGATAAAAGTGGATGAATACAGGCAGATCAGACTGACAGATTATTACGTACAATATGTTCAGAACAACAAACACTATCCTGTCATGTAGCGGCTGTATTTATGGTTAGCTGACGATTGCTCGGGTCTTTCTTGATATGATTAAAGTCCTTTAGATGGGAGGTTCCCAAACCCTCGACCCTTAAAGTAACAGCGCCAGAGACTCACATAAAAGCACAACGGCATAACAAAAATATTATTATTATTATATAGACTTGCAGCAGAATACATCAGTACAAATCTCCATGTTGTACGTTGGCTAAAATATGCTACGTCGAATCATTTTAAATATTATTTCATTTCTAAAAACCATCTTCCAACACCCCCTCGTGGTCTTGTGACCTAAAATGCTTCAGTTGTGCCTGAAGAGGTCGAAGATCAGAGCATTTATGTTGTAAACTATTCAAAAAGATTCGCATTTATCTGGTGTTGTGCGCCGTAAGCTCCACCCACATCCACTTTGAAGCTGTGGACGGTGAGCCAGGCGTGGGCTCCTGTTCCGGAAGAAACAAGGAGGATGAGCGAGTTAAAAGTTCAACAGCCTGTTAGCGCAGACTGTTAGCTGCCACGGTTTATGAATAAAGCTTTTATCGTTTGATGGCTTTAGATTTTCCCAGATTTTCCAGATTTAACAACTTAAAAGAAGCAGAGAAAAACTGCGGCATTAGCATTAGCATGTAGCATTTGCACTAGCTAAATGGCAGCATCAGCACTGGTCACTACCTGGAGCATCTCCTAAATGGGCCTAAGTCAGTTGAACGTGGCAGTGCTGGTTTAATTAGCAGTTAGCATTAGCATGGAGCTGCTAGCTAAATGATAGCATCGGCACTGGTCACTACCTATAGCAGTGGTTCTCAACTGGTCCAGCCTCAGGATCCACTATGTTTCTATTAATAACAGTCGCGACCCAAATTTTTGAAGTTTGCTGTTCCTGTTAACAAATTAAGGTTTATTTGGGTGGAGTCTCAACACATTTTGATACAATTTAGGAGAAATTTGGCTTATTTTTGGCTAATTTTGGGATATTTGGATGCTTTTGCCGAGTTTTTGGGCATATTTTGGCCCATTTTGACAGATTCTGAGCACATTTTCGTGTATTTTTGACACATTTTAGCATAAATGTCTTCAATAAGCTGGCAGAACCAAATCTAGAGGTTAATAGTGGGCAACTACAGGTGTCACCACCATTAAATATCCTGCCATTGAAAGCAAACTGTGTCATAAGAAACACGTCCTTTAAAATAAAAGACTTTAGACCACTACTTTTTGCTTCTGCGACCCTCTAAAAATGGCTTCGCGACCCACTTTTGGGTCCCGACCCACCAATTGGGAACCACTGACCTGGAGCATCTCCTCAATGGGACTGGGTCAGTTGAACGTGGCAGTGCTGGTTTAATTAGCAGTTAGCATTAGCATGGAGCAGCTAGCTAAATGATAGCATCAGCACTGGTCACCACCGGGAGCATCTCCTCAATGGGACTGGGTCAGTTGAACGTGGCAGTGCTGGTTGGATTAGCAGTTAGCATTAGCATTTAGCAGCTAGCTAAATGATAGCATCGGCACTGGTCACTACTTGGAGCATCTCCTCAATGGGACTGGGTCAGTTGAACATGGCAGTGCTGGTTGGATTAGCAGCATAAAAACTTTCTAGCACAGATACCATGAAATACTAAGATGTTATGTGTCCCAGTCTATTCAACACAGGAAAACAAACCTTAGAAACTCTGCTGTACCGTAAAGGAAAGTCAATAACAGACAAATCAAGCTTGTTTTCCAGTCAAACTATAACAACTTCTGCGTTTGCGTTTAAGAAAAGCCAATGACACAGATCCACACACCTTTTTTTCTAATGCTGACCATGTGACTGACCCTCACCCTGCCCGGTACACTCTACATCCTACACCGTCCTACACCGTCCTACACCGTCCTACCTAAGCCCTTCCCTATGACCTCCTAGGCTACGCCAACGACGCCCGGCTGGCGGAGGCGCTGAGGGCGGACCCGTCTCGGAAGGGCTCCGTGGTCAACGTCAACCCGGTCAACACCCGCCCTCAGAGCGACACGCCGGAGATCCGCAAGTACAAGAAGAGGTTCAACTCGGAGATCCTGTGTGCCGCGCTTTGGGGTAAGGCTGCATCCCAAAATCCATGCTTCCATAATGTACAGCATCACAGGAAAGGGTTTATCCCAGTGTCAAATAAGCCGAAACACACCCAGGTGACCCACAGCATCCAGTCAGAGTTTGAAGTTTGTAAAGTTACCATGCTTTCCTGGACATTCTGGCATGAGCCACTGAGAGCGCACGAACACTGCATTTTGCACTGCAGACTAGGACGGTCAAAGTTTAAGGCGCATTGTTATGACGAAGTAGTATGTTCCAGATGTTTGCACACTGCAGGAAACAGTGCGTGCCTTGTTGAGGGCAGCTCTAGTACTAACACCCTTGACCTTGCATGGGAGATCGGTGGTTCAAATCCCGGTCAGGGTCCAGGTGTCCAGTGAGGACCCTTAGGCAAGCTCCTTAATGCTGCCCCACCTACCTACCTAGATCCCTGCTTGTATTCTATCTACTCTCAGACGTACGTCGCTTTGGGTAAAAGCGTCTGCTCAAATGAAATTGTACTATTGTTCTATGTACATACTTAAAGTAAAAAGAAAAAGAATGTGATTTGGAACGCAGCCAATAATAGCAAAACCATCCCCTATCAACTGAACCACAGTCTTTATTCCTTAAGGAGACAAAATACGACCTAGTGAGTGGGATGTTTCGATTCAACACTTTATTTAAGGTTACTGTATTTTTTGTAGGTCTGACATCCCTAAATTGTGACCTTTTTTAGTGCAGTGTTGAAATAATCTGTCATAATATGTTTTTCTGAATATGGAACAGCGATAAAAGTCTTGACCACATGGTGGCAGCAAAGCCATGACAAACCTACACGCTGCATCCAGACTGTATTTCTAACTGAGGTCAGTGGTGGTGGTGGTGCTCTCCTGAGTGTATCCACCTATCACGTTTAACATCATGACCACCTGTCTAATACTGTGTCGGTCCCCCTTATAGGGTCCAAAATGCTCTGAACCATTGGACCAGAGGACCTCTCAGGGGGTCCTATGGGGTCTAGAACCACTGGATCCTTTGGGTACTCTGGCTTGTGCAGTGGGGCCTCTGTCAATCCAACTGGTTCCACTGCATCCTGTTGATGCTTGATCAGAATGGGCTGTAGGAAGTCTGGAGGTCACATCAACATGTTGGACCATTGTCATGTTCCTCCACATGTTCCTGATTGGTTGGTGTTGTTTCCATGTGGTGGGGTGCATTTTCATCCAGGGACATTTGGGATTTCCATCAGCATGAGGGAGTGTGTTTGTTGTGGGACGATGTTTATTTGGGTGTCTAAGGAGACAAAATACGACTTACTGACACATTATTTAAGGTTATTACATTTTTATAGGTCTCCTTTAATTATGACCCTTTCAGTGCAGTGTTGAAGTAATCTGTCATAATATTCTGAATATGCTGCAGCTATAAGTCTTGACCACACGGTGGCAGCAAAGCCATGACAGACCTCCATCCAGGCGGTGTTTCTAACTGAGGTTGGTGGTGTTTGGGTTCTCCTGACTGTACATGTATGTGTGTTTGTGTAGGCGTGAACCTGCTGGTGGGAACAGAGAGCGGCCTGATGCTGCTGGATCGCAGCGGTCAGGGGAAAGTTTATCCTCTGATCAACCGGCGGCGCTTCCAGCAGATGGACGTCCTGGAGGGACTCAACGTCCTGGTCACTATATCAGGTACACTTTACGCTTCATGCAGCCAAATCAGAAGAAGAACTGATCAATGAGATGAACTGAAGCGAACAACAGACATGATTACATTGATACGGCATTCAGTTAGAGGCAACATCATGCATGCAGGTTAAATATTTCAGTCGATACAGATAATTATTGCTAATTTTAATGATCTATTTTTAATAAAGACCAGTAGGAGAGGAAGGGTTAATTTGACTTATCTATTAGGGTACACAGGTAATGATTCCAGTCTTAACACACACATATAAATAAATTTACACACTCGTCAGCAGAGCTATTTAGCCAACTGCTAAATGCTAATGCTAACTGCGAATTTAACCAGCACTGCAACATTCATGCTAACTGCTAGTTCAAACTGCACTGCCACATTCAACTGACCAGGCCCATTTAAGAGATGCTCCAGGTAGTGACCAGTGCCGATGCTACCATTTAGCTAGCTGCTAAATGCTAATGCTAACTGCTAATTCAACCAGCACTGCTACATTCAACTGACTCAGGCCCATTTAGGAGATGCTCCAGGTAGTGACCAGTGTCGATGCTATCATTTAGCCAGCTGCTAAATGCTTATGCTAACTGCTAATTCAACCAGCACTGCTACTTTCAACTGGCTCAGGCCCATTTAGGAGATGCTCCAGGTAGTGACCAGTGCCGACGCTATCATTTAGCTAGCTGCTAAATGCTTATGCTAACTGCTAATTCAACCAGCACTGCTACTTTCAACTGGCTCAGGCCCATTTAGGAGATGCTCCAGGTAGTGACCAGTGTCGATGCTACCATTTAGCTAGCTGCTAAAGGCTAATGCTAACCGCTAACTGCTAAGATACTTCAATAATACTTAAAAAACTCACCTCCCACCAAGGATACACATACACATATACAGCTGGATTCGCCTATAATTCTAGTGCTAAATTGAATAAGGACAAAGGAATGATCCCACCTTGATAAACGTTAAATAAAGCAAGAAGAGGCTGACCAGGGCCTGATGCGTAATTATGCTTGTAAACAGAAATAGGTTCACAAACACACACGGACTGAATATGCAGCTTAAGGTAATTTTTAGACTGAAAGCCTGTTTCACTTCTGCTTATCCTGCTGTGACCACTCATAGTGTTCTAGTATGCGAGTCTTTCTCAATGTGTTTGGTCTCGTCTACTTCTGTTCCATGCCCACACACAGACTTGCAAGTACAAAAGAAAACCCCGAGCATAATACATATTCTGAGACAAAACGTGTGTTGCATAAATGTTCTTATTTTAACGCACTCACGCGGTTGAGTTCCAAGATTTCTCAGACTGAAAGTGCATCCACATTCTTACTTCTCCTCTTTCTCAATTTCACACACACAGCAGCAGCAGCGCCGTCTTAAATGTCACAACGGATATTTTGAGCCAACCGGACGTTGAGCAAAGCGCCGCTGAGCGAGACCACGTCATGTGTGTGTTATGCTATGTAACACTGACACACTCTCGAGCTTTCCATGATGGAGGGAAATACTAGGAAGCAAGGAGTTGCGCACGCGTCCGTTTCCTTCCATGAAGCTCGTTTGCATCGCCGGCATGTGAAAACACGCGTCACGGACAGCTGCATGTGTCGTGACAAATAATTTCTAAGACCACTCAGACCACATCCTCACTGAATGTCATCTTATGTAATCGGATTTCTAGGAGACAGTACAAACAAAAAGCCTCACACGTTAAACACAAGGTAGTTAGCGTCATGCTTTCTTATGACATTCGTTGCTGCATGGAAAACGCTACTAATGGATCCGTCCTGCCTCTATGTGCAGCAGCTGTTTCTCAAACCGGTGTGCATGTTCCCACTTAGGGATGGGAATCGAAAACCGGTTCCCAGTGTTTCAATTCCTTGGAATCATTTCCCAGTTTTATCGATTCCAGTGGGCGCGAATGACGTCACCACACACGTTGCGTAGCTAGCTTACCCGAGCTACGCAACATGTGTGTGGTGACGTCATTCACCAGTGCAGCCGGCAGGAAACATGGCGGCCGAGCGGCACAAACGCCCGAAAGTTTGGTTGCATTTCACGAGGAGGGATGACAACAGGGCGACTGGCAACGCTTGGAAAGTGGACGTTTCATCAAAGGGAGGAAACACCACCGACATGCAGAAACATCTGCACACACAGCATGAGATGGCTTTGAATGAATGTCGCGTTTTCGATCCGCTCCGGAGGGAATCGATAAAGAACCGACTCTTTAAGCAGAATCGAAAATGGAATCGGCATCGTAAAAATCTTATCAATTCCCATCCCGGTTCCCACTGCGGGAAACGGCCCTGCAGAACCTCTTTCAGGGTCACTTCTAGGCTAGAAAGAACACCTAATCGGCTGAACTCAACTCTCAATGTCGTCCTCATCTTCTTCCTCAACAACGTGAAATTCAACACGGAAGCAAACATGTTGTTTATTGTCCTACATGCATGTAAAACGAAACCATGATTCGTCGCTGTTTTCGCACAGTTGAGTTAAAATCCTGGTCGAAGCTGCAGGATTGTACACCGTGATGAAAAGAGAGCCTGCAGTGGAAAGACCCCTTTTATCTGAATTGATCAGTGCTAATCACTTCTATTGATTTTCTGTCTGCATCTCTACTCATGCTTAAAGTTGCTCTGCACTGGTGTCATCCCAACTTTGTACTGTGGCAAAACAACCACAAAGACAAAGGAGAAAAGACCCTCACAAGACTCTATAAAGTTGTTAGTTTTGGACTGATCATTGCAGCACTAAAGAATGCAATCACGTAGAAGCATGTCAAGTTAAAAACTGACAATCACTGCAGGCTAGAAGTCAGTTTCAAGGGTGTTTCATGGGAACAACTTCATCAAGATTCTTCAAAAGGGCCCACACACACATAGAAAGCAGTCAAACTGACAAATGCGAAGGGTGTATCATCTCCCTCGTCCACGCAGACACCACGATTTAAACTGTTTCTTTCTTCTCCTAAAGGTAAAAAGAACAAGCTCCGTGTCTACTACCTGTCCTGGCTGAGGAACAAGATCCTGCACAACGACCCCGAGGTGGAGAAGAAGCAGGGCTGGACCACCGTAGGAGACCTGGAGGGCTGCGTCCACTACAAAGTTGGTAGGTCGTGTTGTGTTTGGGGATTTATGGACGGGGGATGCTGCAAACCTCAAGTTGGAGATGAGAGATCCTTGTTTCTACCTCGCTAGAATGCCCATGTAGCGTTTCTATGTGCTAAAATGGTGGCAATGGTGTGGAGTTACATCTCAGCCATTTTGAAGAAGACGGGGCTTATCTTCATTGCAAAAAAAACTTACACTGAGAGGAGTTTTTAGAGGTTGAGTCAACAACCTTGTTTGGGCTTCCCTGTAGCCTCATAGTCTAAGAATCACATCATGAAACTGCAGCCTCCTGGCTCAGTTCCAGTTGGGAGTATTTGTTGCATGTCACCTCCATTGTCGCTCTTCACGTTCTATGTTAAAGGATATGTCAAGACTGAGACTAGTAAAGGTTGCAGTAACGTAACAGAAGAAGAGTAAGCACATGATTAGCACTTTACAGTCTATGGGAGTGTGTCTAAATACTAAAATGTCATCGCTTTCATGGCTGCTCTGTTACGAATCCTCATTTCCGTCAGATGTGGTCAAGCCTCGACTGGAACGGGTCACTTCGAGCAACTTGCCAAACTCAGGCTATGATACAGAGCGGATTCATGTGTACGTGACGAGCGTGGCACTGATAAACGATGGAAGGAAAGGCCTCGATTGGGTAACAGCGCGGTGAGAACGACCGAACGGACGTGCAGCCGCTCGGTCCTGTCTAAAACTCAGAATGCCCTCGGTGATTTTAGTGCCAGTTAGCAAAGACGGGCACTTCCTGTTGGAAACTCCTCTCACTTGACCAGAAGTGTCAGTCACAGAATCCTTTTCCTGTCCAGGAGTTTCCAAAGAGCAGAGCCGTGGCTGAAAAGCAAAACCGCGCCAGTCTTGGTTTTGCAAAGCAGAAATGTAAAAGCATTAAACCCTTGGTAAGACAAAGTGGATTTAAGTGGAAGGAAAATATCAGCTGACCAGTACTCACATGAATCATTTGCAAATGTCAAACGTACAGCAGATTAATCTCCTTCATACGCTGCACGAGATATTGCCATGCCATATGTAAGAGATCTGCAAGACGAGACGATATGGTAGATTAAATTGTAAACAATCTGGACGAAATATCACAGGAGCAAAATACTCTTTGCTTTTATAAAGGAGGGGCAAAAAGTGGAATCAGATACCAAAGATTAGCTTTAAATCAACAGATCTATCTACTACCCACAGCAACAGATAACCTGCCGAACCAGCTGGACAAGTCTGCAAACACTGATCAAACTCTATGCTATCTCGTGCTGTTCCAATAATTCCGTTTGATTTCTATTTCCCCAGTGAAATATGAGAGGATCAAGTTTTTGGTTCTGGCCCTGAAGAACTCAGTGGAGGTCTACGCCTGGGCACCCAAGCCGTACCACAAGTTCATGGCCTTTAAGGTGAGTAAATCAAGCATCGCGGCTTTTTGGTCTGGTTTACGGATTCAGGTCCCGTCCACACGAAGCCGCTTATAGCTTCAAAAGCGTCCTTCATAAAGACGGAGCTGTTTCATTAAATGTGTCCGTCCACATGAATTCACTTGATACGTCTGAAAACGATGTAAAACACCTGCCAGGCCTGTTGGTGGCGCTATGACGCCGTAACAGAAACAAGAGGAAACTGGGGGCGGGACTTTAGGCATGAAGAAATCTGTATAGGATGTAAACATAGAACATGGCGGCGGCAAATAGGAGTGGACGAGCTGGTAGGACTCTAGTCTGGACGGACGATGAGGTGGAACTATCAGCAGGACATACGCAGCTCTATACGGAGACATTGTTGTCGTCGATTTCTGAGTTTGGAGCATCTATGGAGAGGTGGAGCTATGAGGCAAGTGGACAGGGCGTAACAACGGTGACACGTAAACGGCGTTTTCAGATCTTTGCACTCAGAAAGGATCGTTTTCAGACCCCCAAAACGCCGACTTGGTGTGGACGATACACAGGTTGGATGGACTATTGGTGGGTTCAGGTCTGGGCTCGTCTTCATGTGGACGGGGCCTTGATTTTGCTGTTTGTTGCAAATATATCCTGTTTTCAAGACTGTGCAAGAGGCCCAAACTAAAGTTTCTGATGTTGCTGCTGCAGTCGTTCGGGGACCTGGTGCACAAGCCGCTGCTGGTCGACCTGACGGTGGAGGAAGGCCAGAGGCTAAAAGTCATCTACGGCTCTTGCTCAGGCTTTCACGCCGTGGACGTCGACTCTGGGGCCGTCTACGACATCTACCTGCCGACACACGTAAGACCACACCTGCACTGCATAATATCCAACATGCTTTTAAAGATGTTTCACTTCTTACGTTCATTCTGTGCAGCAGATACCTGGTCTAAGTGGTTAGGTTGGGACTGCATGGCATCTAAAGTCCCGTGTCGGACTGTGTTTCTGGTGTTTGGGGCTTCAGAGAACATACAGGTTGTATCATAGAGCGAGTACATCATTCCTGGGAGTCCTTAAATTTACTGGCCATTAGTGGAGATATGGGATGGGAACCTCCAAACATCAGACCTTTGGGAAAGACTAGTGAAGATCAGAGACTCACAAAAGGATATTTAATTGGGACATCTCCAGCGGTCAACTCATCATCTATTTTTCATAACAGGCTACTCTGTGGTGTTCAGGAGACGAGGAGTAGTATGATCCTTATGGTTAGAGAAATGTGGTCTGTTCATATCTGGTATAAACCAAAACTACCAACTTACAACAGACACAGTGTGGAACCTTATGTGAAGTATAGCGCACAGTTATGCTAAGGATCACTAGCGTTAGCCTTAGAGACTGGGAGGTTTAATGCTACTAGACTTGACGTTAAGAATGAGGTTCGTTTTATGTTTTACTGTCCCGTATACGAAGACATGAAGGAGGTAATCTTCAGTTTCTCTTGTTTGGACGACCATGAACAACCTTTTTCATGGCAGGGTTTCTTTTCCAGGCCTGGGATAGAAGGCAACAATGGGTGTTTGGGATGTTCTGCTGCAATGCTAGTATATTGGTGTCTTGCAAACTAAGAGGGTTGGGCACGAAAATAAAGAAATCAATCAAAATGTACAATGTTCACTTCACGTTGCTGCACGTAGAAGATATTTACTGGTTTGTAGCTGGGTGTCTGAGTCATGACAGTCCAGGTAGCTATTCCTGTTACTGCGACTCTATTCGGCGATCCAGAGTTCAGAATTATTGACTGATCTGAGTTCTGTTTGCGTTTGTTGAAGAGATGTTGTCACCAGCTCCGTGGTGTGAAGTCGTGGATGATGAATAAAGAGCGTGTGGTTTCTGCTGCATTCAGTCTGCCCATGCTAGGCGGCTAAAGCTAGCAAGACAGCAATTTGGAAATAAGCATCAAGAAGTGAATGAAATTGCACAGAAATGAATAAATATTGGACTTTGAGAATTAAATTTGAATCAAATGGGGACACGTGCTAAATAACAGCCTCATTAACTACATAGTGATTGGAGTTTCCAGTAATTACTCATAATTTCAGGAATTAAACAGGATCCTTCCAGCAAAATGCAGCTGAAACAGGTTTTTGCTTACTTCTGACCTTGATCATTACTGTTAAATCATCGTCCCAGACTGCCAGTACTAATGCAGACGATAAACAGGCCTAACCACAGGAGATAAGGTCTCATCAGGCATCATGTTGTTTATCTCCAGATCCAGACCAGCATCCAGTCTCATGCAATCATCATCCTGCCCAACACTGACGGGATCGAGCTGCTGGTTTGCTACGAGGACGAGGGTGTTTACGTCAACACCTACGGACGTATAACCAAGGACGTGGTGCTGCAGTGGGGGGAGATGCCCACCTCAGTGGGTGAGTCACCGGGGCAAAGGCTGCACAAACACACGACTTCCAGTTTGTCCTCATACAATGACCCAGATCCAAAACCCCCTAAATGAACCTGAATACCTGCACCCACTACATGTACCTATTCTTTAAGCCATATATTACCTTCAGTCTATTTTATTAGTGCTTTTAAAACTAAATTACCTTCTCCACCTCTCTCCAGCCTACATTCGCTCCAACCAGATCATGGGCTGGGGGGAGAAGGCCATAGAGATCCGCTCGGTGGAGACCGGCCACCTGGACGGCGTCTTCATGCACAAGAGAGCCCAGAGACTCAAGTTCCTCTGTGAAAGAAACGACAAGGTGAGACGTCAACAACGCACAATGATCTGATCACGGGTTTAGCTAACATTAGCTACATGTGCTAATATGTTGTAAAGAGAACATCTTAAGAGGGTTTTGAGGATAATTATCATTTCAAATAATATTACAACCTTCACAGAAAGTTGTCTGGGCCATGATAACACAGCAGCAACATTCTCAAACCACAATTCAAACTAGAAAAGCCCTCAGAGAGCTCAGACCTCCACCAAGGAGCTTCAGTCCACCCCCAACACAATCTCCCAGTTCACATATTTTCTATGGAACGTTACAGATACAAATGTAATTACATACAGTTTAAATGTCCTACCGACAATGCGGCCTTCACCCCATCCGACCTAATGAACAGGCGCGGCCTCTAGCGCAGCAGCTCCTAACAGCCTCCCAGCTTCTTAGACAACCGGAGATAAGAATGCCGGCCCAACCGTGCGTATGTCGCTCAGGAAGGAAAGAGAACTCCGTCACTGTCGCTGTCTGTCGCATGGAGACATTTGTTCCTTGTCCCTTTTCACACATTTCCTGAATATTTCATCCAAATCTGTCCATGAGTTTTCGAGTTATTCTGCAAACAAACAAACAAACAAACAAACCAACGCCAGCCATCACATAACCTCCTTGGCGGAGGTAAAAATGCTGATGCGTCCGAGGCCTCAGGTCGAATATTGTCTACAACACTCTGAGGATGTTGTTGATGTAACCCACCACAGAAAGCTCTTTCATAAAGCATTCCACAGTGTTCGATGCTAACAAAGGAAAAGTGTTCTCAATGTGACTTTGGATTATTACTCTTAGACTGTTGGGAGTTTGCAGAGCTTTCACAGGATCTAGTTGGGGTAGGAGTTGTATTGAGTAGCTCGCTGGATGAAAATGACCAAAAGAACATGATCGAGGTAGCAGACATGTTAAATCTCCAAACAGCAGAACAAACATTTAAACCATCCACTGTGCAAGAAAGGCTTCCTGCTGTCTGGTTTGTTTCTGACGCTGGAGATCTACGAGGGAGCAGTGGAGCCATCATTCAAACTAAATTTGATCAGAGATTTTAAGCCAATGCTGCTGCTGTCTGCCGCTTTGCTGAACATGAAAAGGGCTTCATGCAAAACCATTAGTTGTTTGGTCCATAATAGCCAGAAGGCCCACAATGACTTCCTCAAATGTCTTGTTTCGTCCCCAAACCAAAGATTTTCTGCTCACTGTCACTGAGGAGCAAAGAAACCTGAAAATATTCGCCTTTAGGAAGCTGGAATCAGAGAATTTTGACTTTTTTTTTCTTAAGAAACTACTACGACTATCGGAATCGTTAATCTATTAATCACTAAGGCACATGAGCACTGACTTCCACAGAACGTCGACCCTCTGATGCCACTTCCAGTTTGCCCGGCCTCTGTTGGTTCGGTTGTGGAAGTAACTTCTGGTTTCTCTTCTCTCTTCTCCTGACTTTGCTGGTTTGTTTGGACGAACGAGAAGTAAAGTGACACGGAGTTTTCCCTCCTTTGTGTGGTTCTTCTGTGGAATACTGGAAATGATGTGAGCTGCTGAGGACGGTTTAAGGATGAGACCTCTTTCAGTTAGCTGACAAATCAAATAGGGTTTTTCCAGTTATTTATTTATTCTTTTTTGGTCAAATTGGGCCGAATGCTGTAGAAACCAACAACGTAATAACGGCCAATAACGTAATAAGTTATTACGTTCGTGGCTTAGTATTAAAAAAACCCTTTGAAAATGTAATAACTGCAGCCGATAATGTACTAATACATCAATACGACTGCGTTTCTTGGAAATAAAAGATCCTTTTGCAGCTTTTGCTCATCAAAAATAGGTCTAGTGGACGGCACAGTGGTCACATTCATTCATCAAGGATGCGTCCCATGAAGCTCTCACTCTCCTTAATCATGGTTGGAAAAGCCGATCTGAGAATCATTTGTTGTTCAAAGTCTTTATTACCTCTGCCAAGGAGGTTATGTTTTTGTTGGCGTTTATCTGTTTGTCTGTTAGCAACTTTATGCGAAAAGTTCTGAACTGATTTTGATGAAATGTTCAGGAAAGCTGGATAATGGGACGAGGAACAGATGATTAGATCTTAGTGCTGGATCCAGGAGTTTGTTGCAGGATCCTTTAGCATTGGGAGATAGGGCGACGTGCATGTAACTCCACAACAAATGTCCAGACTGCTTGATAAAAACACAGGATCAGTTCCCGCTAATTTCTACAACATGTCAAAATTTGATCCAGATCTGGACAAAACTCCGGATACTAGGATCCAGACCAGTAAAACCTAGAGGGCCTGTGGAATGGTCATCACTGTAAGGTAACAGATGAAGATCCAGACATGCAGCCGACACCAACATGTAGCTGAGACTCTGCTGGATCAGGAGGATCCAACAGATCTGTTGTAGAATCAACAGCTATGGAGCTGGATCCAGAAGAAACCACCATGACCCAGAAAGAGATTCTGGTGAATAACTATTGAACTAATGATGACATCAATGTGAATCCAGATGCTAAGGGTTTGTTTTCTGGGTCAAGGAGTCTGATAATGGAGATAAAACAATCCTGGGACGATTATTTCTGGGTGTAAATCCCAACATGGGGTGAAATGAGCTGCTTGGAGGAGGTCTGAGCTCTATGAGGGCTTTTGTAGTTCAATGGTTCTCAACTGGTGGATCGGGACCCAAAAGTGGGTTGCAGATGCCCCCCCCAAGAAAAGTAGTGGTTTAAAGTATTTTATTTTAAAGGACGTGTTTCTTTTGACTATTAACCTCTAGATCTGTCTCTGTCAGCTTATTGGAGAAATTTGTGCTAAAACGTCCCAAAAATGAACCAAAATGTGGTCAGAATCTGTCAAAATGGACCAAAATATGCCCAAAACTTGGCTAAAGCGTCCAAATATACCAAAATTAGCAAAAAATAAGCCAAAATTTTCCTAAATTGTATCAAAATGCGTCGAGACTCCACCCAAATACACCTTAATCTGTTAACAGGAACAGCAAACTTCAAAAATTTGGGTCGCGATCATTATTAATAGAGACGTAGTGGGTCCTGAGGCTGAACCAGCTGAGAACCACTGATCTAGTTGACTTTATAAGATTTAAAAAAGGCCAAAATTATCACATCACTGGTTGCTGAAAGTGCTATAATCTGGGCGGCTGTAGTCTGAGGTGGTAGACTGGGTTCGATCCCCGGCCCCTCCACATATCTAAGTGTCCTTGGGCAAAAAACTGGACCCCAAGTTGCTCCCAATGGCACTCAGGCACCTTGCATGGAAGCCTGTTGGTGTGTGAATGTACCACTAAAGTAGAAATGTCCTGTATCAGTGCAGAACATTCACCATGTCATCTCTTGTCCTCAGGTGTTCTTCGCCTCTGTGCGGTCCGGAGGCTCCAGCCAGGTCTACTTCATGACTCTGGGCCGAAGCAACCTGCTCAGCTGGTAGAGGTCCACGCCCTGCCCTCTTCTTCCTCCTCCTCCTCCTCCTCCTCCTCCTCATCTCCTCCACCCTCGCTAACACTGGATCTCAGAACCCACCATTGATGTCTCGTCAGCCCTCGGACAACCAAAAGAGAACAAACACAGTTACCCACCGGCCGACTTCGGGCTCTGGGCCTCGCCTGTGACGCGGCGGCAACCGGTCGAGTCGTCGCTTTGACCCCCCCGCAAAAACCCGCCATGACGACCTGCGTGCAAAACGAAACCAATGGTTAATATATGAAAAGAAGTAGAAATAAATTAAATGTGAATTTCAAGAAAAGGAGGCGGACACCTCTGTGTTTCCCTCTCGGTTTTCTTGGTGCTCATCAGATTGCGACGGGGTAGATTTTGTACCTCTGCATCGTTTCCGTGCTCCTGGGCTGGTCAGTAAGCTTGAGGTCTTCTCACTACTAGTACTGCTACCGCTATTACTACTACTACTACTACCTTCTGCAGGTCTGCCTCTTGTAAGGGACTCCCCCCCCCTCCCGCCCCACGGCCTCACCCTCTGCCCTTTGTTATGAGTGTGGGGCTGGTGGGGTCGGAGTGTGTTGTATTAATGCTACAGTAGTGTGTGTACATGTACTTCTGTTTGGTCCAATTACTGCTGACACGCTGGTTCAGGACTGGTTAGAGTCAGCCGGGGGTGAGGTGTAAGAACCCCAGAGCCGGAGGGACTCGTCGAGGTGGCAAGAAGGCGGGAGGGACCTGATAATTAAAGGTTTTACTGTAAGTCTGAAGGAGGGTGTTCGAAGTATTGTGTTGTTTTGGAACGGTGGGGGGCGCGAGAAGGAGACGGATTTCAGAATAGTATTTTTTTGAAGCATTATTATTATTATTCCTTGGAGATAAGTGTAACTACGTGGAGTTAAACATGTCTTTTACCTTGTTTTGTTTTTTTAACATTCACGCACATCAACCCACGAATTTGCTTGCTTTTGCTCGGAAACCACAGAGGTGTGTTTGTATAAGGAGGAGGGAAAAACTAAGCGATGTGGGTGTGATTTAAAAAAAATAATAAAGTAAAACAAAGGTGTCTATGTACAATAAAGTTCATTCAAGCTACGGGATAGTGTCATTCGTCATGTTTTCCCCCCCCTCGGCGGTCAAACGTGACAAACGAGCTCAAGAAGCTTCAACTGCTGTGAATAGTCGGATGTTACATGAAAAGCAAATGTGATGAAGGAGCGGTGAGGTAGAGGAGGGAGTCTGGTGTGAGTGTGTGCTGTCGGAGAGCTCGGCGGCGTTGACGAGTCGGGTTTACGTGGCAGGGAGGCGTTTGTTTCAGGACAGGAGGCGGATTCCTATCTTCCATTTCAGCTCATTTCACCTTTCATTTATATCATCTGTATGTATTCAATGCACTAAGTGTCAAGAATGTAGAAAGACTTATTACTGTGTGGTGGTCCAAGGCATGAGATGATGTTTTATTTTTGCTTTGTATCTTGTCACAAGTGATCAATCCTAGATGTTCAACTTGGAGCTAAAGCTGCAGCGGCAGAGCCTCGACGTCAGGTGTAGATATTTTTTCTGTATTTGTTTCGCTACCGTTTCCGCAGAAGCAAATGCCTAGAGTGTGTCAGAGCTGAGGAGCGTTTGCTTGCTTCTTGCT